>CATIWR010086842.1:0-21853 GCA_949677035.1 Omphalea diandra | reverse complement strand
TGTGATGCTTATCAATAAGCTCAGGGACCAACGGAAGGAGGCTATCAGGGAAAGAAGTCTCTTCCTTGCACTTGTTGAGAAGCTTAAGAGTTGCAAGAATTGTGGAGACAACACCAGGGAGTTTATACTTTCTGATCTCCTGCTACCTGACATGGAAGATAGGGAGATCCTTCGTCTTCAGATACGAGCTGATAAAACTTTGAGGAACAGTCAAGATGCTACAGCTGCTTCTAATGTTATTGACGTCAAGAAATCTCCTGGTGAGCTTGATTTGGGATATTCCAGTTCTCAGAAACACATGTCCTGGTTCCGCAAATGCACCTCAAAGATTTTTAGCCTGTCCCCTACCAAAAAGATGAACCATGTTTCAGCTCCAAGTTTTGCTCAAGAAGAGACTGAGGGCTTTTATACACTTGCCAGTAAAGAACCTAGGGATAGCATGGTTCGTGGAGATGAAGTTCAACAGCCCCAGTGTGATGGCATTAGAAGGGAGGGGGATGCCTGCAGTTATGTGGACAGTAAGGTAGAAGATCCTGGACAATCAGAGTTGGATAGTCAATGTAAAACATGGGGGAGACACAAAGCTGGAATAAGTAGAACACGCTCAGTAAAAGCAGTTGTTGAAGATGCAAAGCTTTTTCTCAAGAAAAGCTCAGTAGAACCTGAACACATGGCAAAAGATGTGCTGTCATACCGTATCATTGATGAAAACCAAGGCATTTTGGGTCGTACAGAGAAGCTGGCTAGCAATACTACAAGGAAACGGGAACGTGCACCAGCGGAAAGTGGGCAGGATGCTGGTGATAGTGAAGGATGTTCTGACAGTGTCACAACAGGTGGCCGCAGGAAGAGGCGACAAAAAGTCGTTTCGGGCATTACTCCGGTGCAAAAACGATATAATCTTAGGGGAAACAAGACGTAAGTTTTAAGGCTATGGTTGATAATTTGTGATTATCCCACTCATTTTTTTATTCATCATTAGTTTAATATGTAATTGTACCCATTACACATCAGAACTTATATAATTTAATAATTAGTCAGCACAGATATTTTATTATTTTCGCTAATATCCATTACTTCCATCTAGATCCTTTATTTCTATTATTGCTGCCATCATCAGCACTATTATTGTTGTCACTACCATCACTATTGCCACCGCCTGCCACTGCCACTACACCTCTTATACCATCGTCACTACCACCTCTTCTACTGCCACTACTATATCCTGTAGCTGATCTCTAATACTCTTGCCTCTGCGTATTACCACCAGCACTATGCTGCTTCCTCCATTGCCATTCCACAAGATTTCCACTTTCACTATTAACGCACTTGTATCACCATTATCTCAATATTGCCACTCTGTGTTCACCATCACCACTTATTTATTTTCCTACCAAATAAAGTAAATTAGGAAATGGAAATTGTGATTATATTATAGTGATCATTCATTTATCCATAGAATCTATTCCATTCCATTTCTTATTTGGTTATATTGTTGATTACATGTACATTCTACCTAATTTAACCTTTGTTTTCTGTCTGAGAAATTGAAATGCAGTGCTGTGATACCCATCTTATGACGCATGTAAAAAGAAAAAAAAAAAAAATTCTGTGAAGCATGCAATCATTTTTTTTTTTCGGGACTTGAGATATTGTCAGGAATGCAGTGTTCGAACAGGAACTGAAGGCTAGGAAATGGCGTTCTTTTATTGTTTTGCTCTTCTTCGTCCTTTATCTCTCTCACTCATACACACGCCCACTGTTGTATTGTGTTTTGTCTTCAAAGTTACTAAACTCCAATTTCTGTGCCATCAAAAAAGTTATCTGTGTCTCTCTGACTGTTATATGAGTTGGCTATGTGATTTTTTTGAGTGAAAAATTCCTATTATGTTTCTGTTTGGCAAACACCATGGCTTGATAAATAAAAGTTTTAGTTTTTTTTTTTTTCAATTGTCACTGACTTTTATTTGATGGACAACAATTATGATAGTATTTGCTTATTGGTTTGCATGAAAATAATGTGCCAAATGTGGTTTATGCTGGATATGGGCTGATATCAAGGAAGAAATGCATTTATAATGGTTTTTTTACCCTGCTGATCAGTTCAGGGACAACCTCCACCAACCAAGAATTTTCTGGCTTGTTGAAGACAAATGAGACAAAAAGTGACGGTAATGGTGCTGGAGAACCAACATCAAATCCTGTAATTGCTTCTGCATTGTCGCTTGGAGTTGCTACTGAGACTGGCAATTCTACGGACTTGTTGCATGTGACAACAGTGAAAAAATATCTGGAGTTTTCAGAGGATAGGGTGGTCAGGGTAAAATTCTTGTTCTTTCCCAGGGTTTGCTAGTTGTTTGGATATGATTAGCAGTTGAATTTACTTATATTTTGTACCAATTTCGCATGATTGTTGTACAGTTGGACTTGACAAACATTGATGGCCAGGCTGATGCAGCGAAGTCAGTTGAGATTACAGAGTTCAGTGAAGAAGTAAACCATATGACCGAATATGAGGATGAAGATGAGAATGGCAGCATAATCCATGAGGAGGTTGAAGAGGACTACAATGATGATGATGAGTTGGAGCACGGTGGTGAAGTTTCAATTGGCAAAAAGATCTGGACCTTTTTCACAACATAATCAACGCGTTAGATATTTTTCTATTGTTTTGTGCATTAGTAAACTTCTTTGCCTTCTGCTGATGAAGAATTAGAGACCAAAAGGTAGGGGCTAAGCAGTGAAAAGGAAGTACTACATGTAATTGTTGGCGAAGACTTGCGTTGTGATTTAGTAGGTCAGGTAAATGATTGCTGCATTCATACATAATCGATGTAATTTTGTCCTTCCGAATATATACGACTTGCAGTGTACAATGAAAAAATAGAACTGTGTAATTATAGAACATAGGATAAATGAGCTCGACTTGCAATTGCCATCCCTTCCAGTTAGAAATTAGGGGGTGACTGCTACAGTAAGGAGTTCCCTCCATTGAAGTGGGGTAAAATTACCAGATCTCCACGAGGCAATGGATGTTTAGTGGTGGTGCTTCCTGTGGAAAGATTAAATTAGAAAGTGAATCCCAGCCATTTATTGTTTAAGTTTAAATTTCAGGTATTTGTTGGATGTTGATTCGGTAAGTATGTTGACCAATCATATGCGTACGAGTTTAACATTCAATTGTAAGTTTGTGCCCGCCAATCCATGCTCCAAAGCTTAACGGTCAAATGTAAGTTTGCGGTTGTGCATTATTCCTGAAATGCAAAGTTTAAATTCTACCTCTCCAAGCATTAAAAAAAATGCAAGTTTGTGCCAACCAGTCCGTATTCCAGTGCCTGTTAAACCTTTTATATATTTTTCTGGCCGCAAATGTCAAAATACATTGGAAGAAAAGCCCATTGCCAAATCTCATCTCAATGTCTATAACCAACTAAAACATCATTAAGAATACTGAATAAAACTTCATTCAGATTCCTCTGCAGTACTTTGGTACATAATAGTTCCATGATACATAAATTTTAGGACCAGTTTGTCTCTAAAGATCCAGCAGGACCGATTATATATAAAATTATCTATTGAGAGGGAAACACAAAACTTACCTATGAGAGGGGGAATACATGTATGGAAAAAAAAAATCAATATATATATATATATATATATATATATATATATATATATATAACCCTATTTAAAGTTCATATTTGTGGAAGGGGTCCACTAATGTTTTTCTTATGATTAACTATGAAAGCAAAATATATCTCTCAAATCTGATCGAATCTAAAGTTTTTTTTTAAAAAAAATAAATAAGTGAAACATCCTTTTTAAAAGAGAATTTGTGAAACTACAAATTTTTATATAAGGAAAGATGATTTTAAATAAAAAATTACATGTACTCAATTTATAGCATGATTTAATTTTCAACTGTTTTCATAATAATATTTGAAAAACATTATTAATACTTTAGTCTTTCCACCAGACATATCTTTTAATATATTGAAAAAGAGAGAATTTATTTAATCAATAATTATATATAAAATTCAATAATTTTAATTTTATTACAACCAAAAATTTTTATTTTAAACAATTGTGCTAGAAAATCTAATACTTGCATGTTTTCATGGAAAAAAGATAAAATATTTATGATTTAACAAATAAATGCGCATGCTAAATAAATTCAAATATCATCATAAATGTTAAAACAACAGAATATTAATTATACATATCTAAAGCAAAATATATGTAAATATGTAAAGCGATAAACTATTTAGAAATTAATGAGCAGTACATATAATAAAAATAGTTCACATCACTAAATTTATTATTCAATAAGAATATTAATTTTAATGAATTTAAATATAAAATGAACTTATATTTTAATTTTTAGCAAAAAATATTGGCTGAATTTGTTATATATGTTAATTAATAATAATTTTAAAATGCACTATTATGTCGAAGAGATAATTAGTCTTGCTGTACTAAAGGTATTAACGTGACACCTAGAAATTAAGTACTTGTAAATCCAGTGTTAATTGCAGACCTCTCTCCTAAATATTAAATAGCAAATGGGTACAAAGAAAAGGGCATATCAGGCTGCAACATGACTGGCAAAAAATGTTACTAGTTGAAGTAGCTTGGGATTTGAGGGAAAGAGAATGATATGTTGATGCGTATAAATTAATATTAAAAAGAAAAATTGAGAATAAAATAAAAATAAGATGAAGTATATGAATAAAAATGAACCACATAATAAAAATAAATTTGAAATTTTGATTTATTTATTTTTTTATTTTTATGTAATGTATAAAAACTATATTTTTATGTGACTATATATTAAAGTTATTTATAAAATAATGTTCTAAATTAATTTAATAAGTATTATTTATTAATTATAAATTCAGTAAAATTATTAATTATAAATCAAACCTTATAATAATATTAAATAATATTTAAAAATAAAAATTTGTATGTAAAATTACAAAATAATAAACAAATATGAATATTCTTCACACTTTATAATAGAGAAATAATGTAACTAATAATCTTGTTATAAAGTTATAAAAGAAATTACATACTCATTCTTATTTTTATAACAAAAATATTATTTATATGTAAAATAGATTATTTTGTAAAATTGACAATTAATTATATAATCATTCTTATTTTATAATATTAGAATATATTTTATCATATACATAATACTATATGAAATTACAAAATATTTAGAGTTATGATACTTTTTATGTAATTCTATGGATTATTTTGTAAAAAGAAAGAAATATGATCATATCACATAAAAAATTGTGTCTTGACGATTATTTTGTAATATGAGAATATATTTTGTAGTTTCAGGGTATATTTTGTAATAGAGATAATATATATAATACTATATGAAATTACAAAATATTTATTGTTATTGTACTTTTTATATAATTACATGGATTATTTTGTAAAAAGGAAGAAATATGATTATATTACATAAAAATCATGTTTTGACAATTATTTTATAATATCAAGATATATTTTGTAATTTCAGGATATATTTTGTAATAGAGAAAATATACACAATACTATATCAAATTATAAAATATTTTAAGTTATTGTACTTTTTACGTAATTCTATAGATTATTTTGTAAAAAGAAAGAAATATGATCATATTACATAAAAATCATATATTGATAATTATTTTGTAATATCAAGATATATTTTGTAATTGGATGGATTATTTTGTAAAAAAGAAGAAATATTATCATATTACATAAAAATCATGTCTTAACATTATCATATTACATAAAAATCATGTCTTAACAATTATTTTGTAATATAAAGATATGTTTTTGTAATTCTAGGGTATGTTTTGTAATAGATAAAATATACATAATACTATATGAAATTACAAAATATTTAGAGTTATTATACTTTTTTTGTAATTCTATGGATTATTTTGTAAAAATGAAGAAATATGATCATATTACATGAAAATCGTGCATTGACAATTATTTTGTAATATAAAAATATATTTTATAATTACAGTGTATATTTTGTAATAGAGAAATATACATAATGATATATGAAATTATAAAATATATAGAGTTATTGTATATTTATGCAATTAAATGGATTATTTTGTAAAACATAAGAAATATGATTATATTACATAAAAATCATGTCTTGACAATTATTTTGTAATATCAGGATATATTTTGTAATTTCAAGGTATATTTTGTAATAGAGAAAATATACATGATACTATGTCAAATTATAAAATGTTTTGAGTTGTTGTACTTTTTATGTAATTCTATGGATTATTTTGTAAAAAGAAATAAATATGATCATATTACATAAAAACCATTTCTTGACAACTATGTTGTAATATCATGATATATTTTAGTAATTGCATGGATTATTTTGCAAAAAAAAAAAAAGAAATATGATCATATTACATAAAAATTGTGTCTTGACGATTATTTTATAATATAAGGATATAATTTTGTAATTTCAAGGTGTATTTTGTAATAGAGAAAATATATACAATACTATATCAAATTATAAAATATTTTGGGTTATTATACTTTTTATGTAATTTTATGGATTTATTTTGCAAAAATGAATAAATATTATTATATTACATAAAAATCGTATATTGAAAACTATTTTGTAATATCAATATATATTTTGTAATTGCATGGATTATTCTGTAAAAATAAAGAAATATGAACATATTACATAAAAATCGTGTCTTAACGATTATTTTGTAGTATGAAAATATATTTTATAATTCCAGGGTATATTTTATAATAGATAAAATGTACATAATACTATATCAAATTATAAAATATTTTGAGTTATTCTACTTTTTATGTAATTCTATGGATTATTTTGTAAAAATAAAGAAATATGATCATATTACATAAAAATGGTATATTGACAACTATTTTGTAATATCAAGATATATTTTGTAAATGGATTAGAAAGAAATATAATAATATTATATAAAAATTATGTTTTGACTGTTATTTTGTAATATGAATATATATTTTGTAATTTCAAGGTATATTTTATAATAGATAAAATATACATAATACTATTTGAAATTACAAAATATTTAGAGTTATTGTCCATTTATATAATTCTATGGATTTTTTGTAAAAAAGAGGAAATATGATAATATTACATAAAAATCGTGTTTTAACAACTATTTTGTAATACTATGATATATTTTGTAAAAAGATAGAAATATGATCATATTACATAAAAATCATATCTTGACACCTATTTTGTAATTCTATGATATATTTTGTAATAGAAAAAATATATATAATATTATATGAAATTATAAAATAATTAAAGTTATTGTACTTTTTATGTATCAGGTGCATATCAATTATAATAAATCAAGCATTTTTATTTTTATTAAAAATAACAATATTCTAATAAAAATATATAATAATAAATATATAATTTTTGTATTAGATAGTATGATATTAGTATAGTAATATATATAATAATAATATTATTATTATTATGTATTATATAATAATATAGTAATATATATTATATAAAAAATTAGATTAAATAAATATTAAAAATAAAATAGAATAATATGTAAAAGAAATCTTTAAATATGTTAAGGTAGGATAAGTACACATGTTAATAATATTTGAACTTGAGCAATCTATTGATTCATTCACTATTTTATGTGCATTCAGTATTTCCATTCAGTAAAATACCACCAAATATGTTGAATCCAATCTCAAGGTTTAAGGGACATGACGAATAAGGAACCTTTTAAAATATTTGCCACAATATTTGTTACATACCAATAATAATCTATTTCTCTGAACCTAATTAGTATTCCAGTTTGGATCTCATATGCTCCTAATACACTTGTGCACACAGGTGTTGCATAAAAACTATCGTGATCAACTTTATTTTTATTCTCCTCTATTTTTGTCAAACCCATTTCAACATGTTTGACAAATTAGCCATGCTTTAGCAAAATCCATTGTTAGCCTTTAGCAACCACCATATTAGTGAGAGACTTTTGTCTATTGGCAAATCAGCCAAGTTGGCAATGAAAAATTCTGTTATTAATCCAGTAGATTTTTGTAGTAATATGTACTTGATTTGATTCTAAGCACACTTTAGGTACATGTAATTCAAGTATATATTCTTTCTTCAAAATTTATTGAAATTTTCATTAGTAAAAGAGATGGGGATACAAATTTGATTCTAGCCACACTTCATCTAACAAAAATCTTAACAAATTAGAAAAGCTCCATGTGTTGTTGAATTTGTGTTGATAAAGTTAACAAAAGACAATTTTAAATTTTGTTTAAAAAATATTATTAGCTTTTTAATTAAAAATTAGTATATTAAATTAATTAAAAAATTATAATAGAAATGTGTTTTTATAATATATAATTTTATAATAAAATCACATAATTATGAAGTTAGTTAGATGGTATACCCATATGATTCCCGAGTTA
This sequence comes from Omphalea diandra, assembly GCA_949677035.1. Taxonomy (NCBI): domain Eukaryota; kingdom Viridiplantae; phylum Streptophyta; class Magnoliopsida; order Malpighiales; family Euphorbiaceae; genus Omphalea; species Omphalea diandra. The sequence continues at coordinate 13,366 of CATIWR010086842.1, read as the reverse complement.
ATAATCAAACTGTCACAGAATTGATCGATTTACTGCTTAATTGGTACATTCATATAAATTATTTCAAATTTTATTTAAATACAATTTTGACTTTAAATTAAATCGATCTCTATTTTGATTTTTGAATTTTTCAGTTAAAACGCTAGTCTGATCCAAGTTTGATGACCATTGAAATATATATCAAATTTATTTTTAAGAGATTAAAAATTGATATTTTAAATCTAATAGTATATATAAAGTGAACTAAAAACACAAAAAAAATACTAATATTGCAAAAAACGAAATTAAATTACATGCTATTAACTAACATAGTTTTTGCTAAATAATTTATTCTATAGTTTTTGCTAAATAATTTATTCTATCACAAGTTTCATAAACATTTCAACTTCCCATAATAAATTCTCCGTGAACTTCATTGAATGATCATTGGTATCGTCAAGCCTCATCTTCTTCCTACAAAAATTCGTAAAATATTATATTATTACATAATAACTCAAAACTCATAAGAATTTAAAAATTCCTGCTTAAATTACTTTGATTGGACATTATAAATTACTTATAAGTAACTGATAATATATTATTATGTACTTAAATAAGTTAATAAAATAATGTAATTAATATAGACAACACTTGTTGTAGTTTCAGCTTTATAACTTAATCCTCTATCACGAGCATATCTCGATCTAGCACAAAAAGCTTCTCTCAAGATATCATCTGAGCTTGGAGTGGATTCGTTTCCTTGAAGTGGTCTATTTCAGTTTTTTTTCAATTTTTTCTATTAGCATAAAAAAATATTATTAGTCAATGATATACATAAAAATAGACAGACACTGATATTAAATGATGCCAAGAGATGCATGTTTATATATATATATATATACATATATATATAAGTACAGAATTAAGAGATGCATGCATTTTAATAACAAACAATAAACAGCTGCATCAGGTGAGACCAAAGTGTTGGCCTGTACTGTCAACTCGATGCACAATAAATTTGTTATCATAAAGCACAATTCAGGCAATTTTTTCTACGAAAGTAAACACCCAATGAAATGCAAACATAAATAAATGATTCCAACTGAATTTGTGTGCATACATTCATTGCTGCAAGAATTACGGGTTCTGAGGATAACCCAAGAATATATTATCATTATTATATATGGAGGGGGTACATAAATATCTAAGGCTAGAATAGATTATTATTCTTATATACGAAGCATCTATTATATTTTACAATAAACCAAGCTCTATGGTTGTTATACCTATTATTATTATTACAGGTTGTATTCCTGATTCAGTTTGGTTTTTATTTATATGTAATTAATTTCATTTTGTTTCAGCAAATTTTCAATCCAACAGAGTCTGATGCTGTACATATGAATGTCATAAGTGTGAAACATGGTTACATGCATGTATGCACAAGTGAACGTCGTAAGTGCAGAAAAAAATAAATGAACATGAGAATATAGTGCTGTAATTAGGATATTATTATTGAAATCTACAGAGTAGAGACTAACCTGCACCACAAGTTTTTCGAAATAAGTTGTGCTGCTTTTATCAAGGAAACACAAGTAACTAGATTCAAATCTTCAAGTATGGAAGCCACTAATTTCAATTGCTTGAGCTTGATCAACACCCTATAAAATACCAAAAATAATATAAAGAGACCTTTAAATGAAACAGAACTGCATATGATAGAAAGAGAATGGATCAATTTAAGAATGGTGCAAGGCATCAATGAATGCAAGGGAGGCGCTGATTGATCTATGCATATACTGCTCCATATCGAACTCCATACAGCTTAAGTTGCTAATACTCAAAGCACACAACAGTAATCTTACATCAAGAACCTCTCCTGTGCCACCATCTAGATCTCAGGTTATTGTACTGGCGAAACTATTCCTATAAGAATCAATACTGCTCAGGCTTCACAACAGGTTCCCCTATGCCACTATTGTCACAAACATGCAAAATATAATACTACCCTTACACATCTATATGCACCACAATTAAAATTTTTCTTCTAAAACATAACAATACAAAATGCCCCTGTATTAGGAAATCAATCACCTTCATGAAAAGGAATATCATAAGGTAACAAACTTGAGCCAAGAATTGAAACAGCCGCCACATACCTCAAGTGAACCAGGAGCTATTCTAATCAACACCAACCACTTCTCCAAAGGGTCACATCTATGGTTAATTATCTGATTGTTCATCAAATTAGTTATTCTATCAAACATCTTGACAGGTTCAGCATCGTTTTTAAAACATATGCGTGAACACATCTACAAAACCCACTAACAGAAACACCTGAAACTTGATATTGTTTCTAACAGATATGCATGCTAGGTTGCGATATGGAATCAACAAATTAGGTAAAACTCAGTTGTAAATAAAAAAGAAAAGAAACTCTAACCCTGCATTTGATTCAGATGCTTTTGGTACACAATGATCAATCAATCAAATTCTCAAAGATAAAGAAAACTTAGCTCTAGAAATCACAATCCTCGTCACCAACTTTATTAGATATTAGATTTTGCTTATGCGATTGAAACCTTTGGATTCCTAATACCCTAATTTTCCTCTCTCAGATTTCACTTGCACGATAACAAATGTTGGCATCTCCAAAGGGGCATCCAAATTTATGCCGCATCTCCAAAGGGACATCCAAATCACTATCCCTATTTTTATAACCTCTTAATTTTTCTCAAATTCATATCACAAAGATATGAACCCAAAAGCTCTCATAATAGTTAAGCTAACATAAATCTGAAAATGAAAAACTATACATTATCCAATTAATACCACCATTACAAATCCTCTCTCCCTCCAAACTTTAACACATCTTGTAATTGTAAACAAAATGCTGCTAAACCCGGAAAAGAAATTAATTCTAAAAAGATAGATAACAACCCACGGCAACCACTGACCCACACACAACAATGCATATTGGATTGGACACATACTTCTGAAATTTTTATAAAAATTAATTACTAGAAAAAAAATAATTCCAGCTTAATTTATATAAATAATATCAAATTGAAAAATAAAACCAACCTTTGAGGGATCTGACGGAGGATTGGCGCGGTGAGAGGGAAGACAGTTGCGACAGTCAATGTGGCGCGGTGCGAGGGAGGACGGTGGCGACAGGGTCAGTGTGTCACGGGCACAGGAGGACAATGGCTGCTGTCTCAGAGTCGATGAAGGGGCTGTGGGTGAGAGGAGGCTGGAAATAGACGCTGAGAAAGAAACGAGAGGGAAGATGAGGGAGGAAAGGGAGATATTTTCTGATATTGTCTTTACTTTTTTAATAAATACCAGAGCTTTTTTTTTTTTAATTCATTTACCACTTCAATCGGTTACCAGTTTTATTTACTTTTACAAAAAGTTATGCTAACTTTCGGTGACTTGAAGTCACCCTAGCAACTACAGTCTAAAGTGTGGGCTATGGCTTCCTGTTCCTCCTATCCCAAAAACCCCAACTGGCTAGTGTGGTCCATTCTTACTTCTTACCACACACCATACAGAGGCAACAGATTCTCCCTTTTAAGGTTTCAAATGCGTAATCTTATAATCTCATACTATTATAGTTCATAATAAGTTATTAACTACTAATGCTTTATGTTCCCGATAATGGAATGTTAGTAAAAGATCAAACTTGAAGCCATAATTTGCTTGGACATAAATTATTAGATATCATTATTTTAGATTCTAAGTTTACTATTACTAGCTTTTTTGTGCATTTTAAAGATAATATTATATATATTATAGGGTTGGAATGTTAAGCTAAAGATATATTTTGCATCATTATTGCTATCGATGACCCTTGATCTCAAAATTGGATATCACTATCTTGCAAAAAAAAGACAGAATAAGTTGGATGCTCGAAATTATTTTGATATTTAAGTTGTTAGAGAGGAATATGAGAGTTACCAGAGCTGAAAAGTGCAAGAGAATATTTAGTTTCTACCTGTGGTTCTTAGATGTTCCTTTTATATTATATCTATATGAAATAATAGCTATTGAATAAACAATTTGAGAGATTTAATTGCCCTCAATGGTATTATCTTGAAAATATGAAAAATTAAATACGTCCATAGTTTTTTGAACATTACTAGTCGTGAATCCAAGAATGTCAATTACTTTGACTCTATCATCGATGAAGTTAACTAGATGATGTGTCACTGAATTCGCCTAAAAAATACTCGTTCATAAGGCGCCCTTACAGTTCATAGGGCATTCGACTATGTTAGAATTACCAACTAATAACAGATATTTAAATAAAAGTTCTTAAAAGAAATTATTGTTTATTAATTAATAATATATTTTTTAAAATGTATTTGGTGAGTTAAAAGGGAATTTTGAAAGAGATAAATATTTAAAAGTTTTATTAATAATTTATTCAATTAGAATAATAATTCAATTAATAATTTCTTTATAGCTAAAAATTTAACAAACAAAAGTAGATTTTTGACAATGGAGTACCAAACATGCCCTAAATAAAGGTCGAATTTTTCTAGCGATAAAGATAAGTGAAAAAGGACGTATAGGTTGGGTTGATGTCGAAGTCAAAAAAAGATACGTATTAAAAAGCTGGGTTATCCTGTGTGTTTCGTTTCCGTGAATGAGCATTTCAAGAAGAACTGATTTCAATCCCTAAGCCCAACTCTTCCTCCAAACCTATATGCAGGCTAAGAACAACAACAGAAAAAAAGCAACAACAACAATTCAATTCATCTCCACCACTTTTGTTTATAACCTCAATGCTTTCTTGTCGTTTACTATGTCTCCTTCTGACAAACCCAATAGCCCCAGAAAGAAAGAACAGAAAAAAAAAAAGCAACATCCCAAACCAAACTTTGTCTTGCATGCATTTGCATGCACCTCTCCTCTTTTTGCATGGCGAAATGCACAATGGTCCCCTCCTTAAACTAAGCCCTAAGTTCCCTAACTAATATCTCCTCTTTAATCACCTTCCCCAACCATTAAATCTCCCAACCGCCACTCCCCTTTAACCATTTTTAGCAAACTATTTAATGACAACATAATATTCTAAATGGAGATAATAATATAATACATCACAAGATGCAAAACTGGAAACGTATAAAGGGCCACTCACCCTCTTCCTTTCGCTTTCAGAAGAACACGGCTCAATCTCCTCCACACTTACTATTGCTTTTGATAATGATATTTACTGTCATTGCTATTATTACTCCTTTCCTTGCATTGAGAAGTGTGCTTTCATCTTATGTTCTCCTTAGTTCTTTCCTCTCCACGTTACTTTTCTTCTTCTATGACCACAAGGAAGCAATTTTCTTGAGCATCACTTGACTTTCTCTTTGCTTCTGTTTTTCTTTTTCTGTTCGCTACTACTGCTGCTACTACTTCTCGTGCCGTTCTTTATATATTTATTTATATTTGCTATATATATCTTGGTGGTTTTCTAGAGGGTCCCATAGGATAAGATCTTTGCACCAATATGGGAGTTCTATACTAGTTTCCTTCTTCTTCTTTGGGTTATGTTTACGCACAGATCTTCGGCTATTTAACATTTTAGTGGACAAATTTAAATACCCATATCTTTTTCAATGATCGGAATGTTAATTTCCTCTGCTCTTGTTCTTGTATTGTTTTTGTCTTGTAACTGACTTTTGTACAATTCCTTGTTTGCTCCTAATCTTGAACAACTTGTTTTGGCACTTTCTTTTATAACCCATGAAGAGTTTTATCCCAACTAAACAAGTCATCTTGGTGTCATGCATATTATCTTTGGTCATTTGGTGCTATGGTGATGAGGAAGCAGTAAATGATGCAGTTGCTCCTATGGAGGAAATGGAGCAAGCTGCACTGTACTCTGCCATACAAGGCTTTGTAGGTAACTGGTGGAATGGCTCAGATCTCTATCCAGATCCCTGTGGTTGGACTCCTATTGAGGTACTTCACTTTTATAATCCTATGCCTCAATGTCGAATGTTACATTGCAAATATTGTCCTGTGCATAAACGCATTACTTTTCCCTGTTACTGTTACTGTTCCTTTATTCTCTAATAAATTCCTTTTGGTACTTGAGGTAAGATCTAGGAAACCTGTTTTTAACAAAATTATCCAAAATCAATATTAATAAAATTTGTTGAAAGCAAAAGAGGGATGAAAATGATTCACCTTCGGCCAATTATATATAATACCTATAATACTTAAATTAAATCATTATTACAATAAGCTATTAAGCTAGCTTCCATTTTTCTTGGACAGGGAGTCTCTTGTGATATCTTTGATGGTCTTTGGTATGTGACTGACTTAAGCATTGGACCCATTCATGACAACTCTCTGGATTGTGCCCCTGATGCAGAGTTTAGGCCACAAACGTTTGAGCTTAAGCGCCTAAAATCTTTATCCTTCTTCAATTGCTTTACATCACCCTTCAAACATCCAGTTACTATTCCTAGCAAAAACTGGCAAAAACTTGCAGGGAACTTGGAAAAATTAGAGTTTCGATCCAACCCTGGTCTTACTGGAGAAGTTCCTGCCAGTTTTGTTGACCTAATTAAGCTCCAATCTTTGGTGCTACTAGAAAATGGCTTGACAGGTGAATTACCAAGAAATATTGGTAAATTAGTCAACTTGAAGAAGCTAGTCCTTGCTGGAAACTTGTTTAGTGGCAGCATTCCTGATAGTTTTGGTGGATTAAGTGAGCTGTTAATCTTGGATTTAAGCCGGAATTCGCTGTCTGGGTCTTTACCATTTAGTATTGGTGGCATGAATTCACTCTTGAAACTTGATTTGAGCAAAAATCAGTTGGAGGGCAACCTTCCTCTACAGATTGGGTATCTGAAGAATTTGATACTTTTGGACCTAAGCAACAACAAATTATCTGGTGGATTGATCAATTCACTTCAGGAAATGAGTTCTTTGGAAGAAATGGCACTGTCGAACAACCCAATTGGTGGAAACCTAAAGGCCATAGATTGGCATAACCTACAGAATTTAGCCACTTTGGACCTCTCTAACATGGGTTTGACAGGAGAAATTCCTATGTCCATTGCTAAGTTGAAAAAGTTGAGATTTTTGGGACTAAGTGACAACAATATTACAGGAAATATCTCACCAAAGCTTGCAAGTTTGCCTTGTGTTAGTGCACTCTACCTAAATGGAAACAACCTGACAGGAGAGCTCCAATTCTCTGAATGGTTTTACAATAAAATGGGCAGGCGTTTTGGTGCTTGGAATAATCCAAATCTATGTTTCCCTATTGGGTTAATCTCCACAACAAATGTTCCATATGGAGTAAAGCCCTGTCAGCAAGAAGGGATCACATTGCTTGAACCCAATTCAGATTCCAAGTTGTATAGTGGCAAATTGAATCAAAACTCTCGTTCAATGGTCTCTTTGGGATTCTCAAGTTGTGGCATGGATGGATTTTTGTGGGTTCTACTGCTGCAGATATTAATGATGATTCTGCTATTTGATAATTCCCTATAGAGCTAAGTAGGGACTAAATGTTATTGCTAAGTGTAGAGGGCAACTAGTTTAGATGTAACAAGTAGTCCAGTTCCCTTCCTCCATATCTGCATCTAGTTGTCACCTGACATCAATCAAGCTAATTGCTTTTGTGTTGGATACAAATCTTTCACATCCAATTGCTGGTTTTAGTTTTGTTTCATGGACTTCTGCTCATTTATTAAATAGATATCAATTTATATTTAACCAGAACATAGACAAATTATTATATCATTCATTACTGAAAACTGCATTTCATCTGTAAAAACAAAGAACAAGACTTACAACTGAAACAACAAACACAGAGATCTTAATAATAATAAGTCAACTAAAACAAAGATATGATACTCCAAGTACTTCGATATCCAAAGCTTCTTTAGATGTATTCTCAAGGTATTGGTCTCAACTTTCCTTCCAATCCTGAGGAACTTATCTTTAATGAACTGGGATCAAGAATGTTTGGTTTTGTGTTGGTATAATTTTCAAGACAAGGCAAAGGCAGTTGTCACATTAATAAATATAAGCAACAAGCGTCAGTGGGCTATCTTGAGTAGAAAGTGTAGACTTCGCTAGGGTGTGTACACTGCTATGTCTGGACCATTATGTTTAAAGCTGATGATGATGATGAGAGCTAGAATAGAATCCATTAAAAAACATAGACAAATATAAAAAGCAATGGCAGCTGATAGTCTAGGTAGAGCTCCCCTTTGTTCGAGGTAGAGCTCTCCTATTGTTGTGTCCTTAGGGCATTAATAAGCTCTGTCATGTGTGGAAGGCAATTAAGTGAAATGTTTTCACTCCGTTCAGGCCCTCCTGTGGTTCTATCTGGATCATCTTACCATTTTGGATTATAATAGAACGGGCAGTGAAGTTTGCATTTCACATTATTTCTTTCTTTTTATTTTTAAGTTTTTAGGTGCTAAGGGATAATTTTCATAGTGTAAGTTTTTTAAAAAATTTAAACTTCGTTTGTTTTACAGAAAAATAATACATTTAAAAATAATTTTTTTAAAATTTTTTTTCTAAAAAATATTTTTTGAATAATGTATTTTTTAATATTTAGAGGATATTATAAAAATATTAATTTTTATTTATAATATTATAATAAATTTATATTATAAATATTTTATATTTATATTATTAATATTAAAATATATTAAAATAATTTTTTTTGTAGATTTCATTCATTTTTTACCATCATCATTAGTCGATGATAATCGATAATAGGTGTTGGAAATAAAGAATGATTATAATAATAAATATTTGTGTTTATATAATTTATATTTAATTTAGTTGAACTCGTTAAAATTCAGAAAATAACTTATCATCTTTAAAATGAAACCATTTTTTTAAAAACTGATTTAGTTTTCTTTAGGATTAAGAAAATAATTTTTTATTGAATAAGTTTTTAGATGTATCAAATAGAAAATAAACATAAAATTCTGCTATTAATACCTGTAACTTTTTTTTTTTTAAATTTAGTTTCCCGGTTCAAACTTGTAAACCTAACAGCCCCTGATCGGAATGGAATTATAACCATTTGAGTGGAAAATATTTGAAATATTACCTTCATTTGAGGAAAATTTTAAAAAGCCTTTATATGAAAATATTAAAAGAATTATTACATTAGGATCAATTTTGTAGCTTGAATGTTAGACTTAATTTAATCAAGAAAAGAAATTATAATCTTAACTTCATATCCATGTAGTAAACTAGATTTAATGTACAAAATTCTTGTTTTCATAAATTTAGAAAATATTTATTAGTTTTAGGAAATTTTTGAAGTGTTATTTATAAAACCAAGAAAAGAAATTCTAATTTCAACTTCATATCCATGTAATAAACTAGATTTAATGTACAAAATTCTTATTTTCATAAATTTAGAACATATTTATTAGTTTTAGGAAATTTTAGAAGTGTTATTTATAAAATTTTTAAATCTTGTTAATCTATTATTATGATTTAAATCAATAAATTATTTTGTAAAATGAATGATTTTATTATAAGATATTTTTAGTTATATATGTCAGTAATCCTAAAAATATCTTATAATAAAACCATTCATTTAGTGCTATTAAAGTTAGTAACTACAAATTGATTCATCCTTAGTTCTCATTTAGTGCAAAGAAACTCATTTTTAATGAGGTAAATTTTTTGAAAAATATTATTTTTTTAAGGAGTTATTTCTTGAAAGTGAAATTTTTATACATTTAATTCTCACATTTTTTTCTTCTTATGATTCAGTCATTAACTTTCAAAAATAAATTATATAATACTACATTATCCCTAATTTATTGGCATAATTTTCTTTATCATATTAAATATATTTATTTAAAGAAATAACTACAAAGCATTTTAAGCAATGTTTCTAAAGAAATTGTACTTATTAATAAGTTACTTCCTTTTTGTTAAGAAATTGATCAAACTACACACTTAATTATATGCTTCCTTAAAAATTACATTTTCTTAATCAATTTCCTGCAAAACAATCAAGATTTGACGACATCATAGCAATTGAAGTTGATCGTAAATACAATTGAATCGAAGTTGAGAAAATGCAGCGGCTGCCATTAAACTCCACACCTTTTCATTAATTAGCTTGGTTGGTTCAAACCAGCTTGACAAACTGTAATTGAATTTCTATGTCTGCGTACGTTTCGTACATTTGAAAATATATATTATATATCTAAAAATTATGATAGCATCCGACGCTATTGGCTTTTAAGGGCTCCACAAGGAAACCCGGAGGTAAAATGATTTAAATAGAAGTCTTGATAAGTGACGTTGATCTTCTTGATGTTACTTATTATAACGTTAATGCAACCTACAAACAAAGACAGAAATGTTTTAAGTCTTGAAGTGGGTTATCTTTATGGAAAAGTCATATTTCATTCAGGAAAAATTTGCTGATATTTTTTTTAATTAATATAATACAAATATGTACATGAATTATAGACAACATATTTTTCCACAAAATTATAATAATTTTGTAAAAATTTGATAACTTATATAATTCACACATATTTTTTTTTAATTTATAAAGGTATATTTCCTTATTGGCAACTTTAAAAAATAATTTAATCTACATTAAACTAGTTCATACAAAAAGAAATCTTCAAACTCAAAGGGAAAATCAAACTCTAGGTTGATAATATAAGAAAAATTGTGTTGATAAAGGTTGCAAATAGGTTGGGTAGGATAGTTTCAATTCATGTCATTTTTGAAAAAAAGTGTGTTTTCGGGTCGGGTCGGATTGGATTTTTTATTGCTCAAGTTTCAGATAAGTTTGGATCACCCATCGACTCTTGTACACAGAAAGAATTTAGAGTTTGGTTTGAGTTAACTTTTAAAAATAACATTTCGGTTAGATCGGAGTCATTTATTATTCGATTTTAAAATATTCATTTAAAATTTTTATTATTTATATAATATTATTCATAATTTATTAAAAAGGAAATAATAATTTTCTCTTAAAAATTTTTTAATAAGATAGATTTTATATAAAATGAAAATTGATTAAAATTTTTTATTTTTGTTTAAATACTTAATAAATTAAATATAATTTATTTTTTTAAGCAAATGACTATATATAGTGAAAATAAATAATTAAATTAAGTCCACATAAAATTATATTTTAAATTAATTTACAAACAATCATATAATGTCTAATGATAGAAAATCATTCATCATAAAAAAAAAATCGTGTATTATGATAAAAATTTATGTGATGAAATTATATTTGTCTTAATATGTGATTTTATCATAACAAAATTAAATTTATTACAATTATTATAAAAAATAAATTGTGAAAATTTTCTTTTTTATATTAAATTATTTTAGAAAATATATGTTGAAAATTTAGTTTAATTACTCAAAAAATTCAAACATTTATGTGATTTTAATTTGTACCCAAAACTTATAATTATGTTAATTACACTGTAATTTAACGAATTCATTTTAATTATATCTCAAGTAGAAAACAGAATTTAGTAAAATATATATTTAAATTCAATTGGTCTTTGTATTTTTCAAATAGTTCAATTAAAACTAAAATTAAGTTTAGAGTTTAATTAATATAATACTTCTATTTTTATTCAATTTAATCTTATTTTTACTTAATTAAATTTATTATGTATTTTGTATGATGAATTTTAATCCCACATTTAAATTCAAAATTAAAGATTTTAAAATTTGAATTTATAATTCATAAAATTTCTCCCAATCTTCTTTAAAAAATTAATTTTATATTTTAAATAATAAAATTTTAAACTATTCAAAATAAAAAGTTCAAAAAAATATTTACAAATCAACCATATGAGTTTAATTAAAATGATAATTTTATTTTTTATTCAATTTAATATCATTTTTGTTTAATTATTTTTTTTGTATTTTTATATGACGAATTTTAATTTCATATTTAATTCAAAAAATAAAAATTTCAAAATTTAAATTTGTAATTCATAAAATCTCTAAATTTCTCCATAAAAAGTTAATTATTATATTTTAAAAAATGATGTTTTAAATTATTTAAATAAAAATTTTAAAGTATTATTTACATGAACTTAATTAAGATGATACTTTTATTTTATATTTAATTTGATTCTTTGTCTGTTTAAATAAATTTATTGTGATATATAAATCTATACATTTTTAATTTTTAATTCATAAAATCTCTCAATATCTCATTTAAAAATTTTTTCTCTCAATCACTCCTTAAAAATTTAATTTTTATATTTTAAAAATAAAATATTTAAATCATTTAAAATAAAAACTTTAAGAAATATTTTAAAAAATATGTTACATGAGCTTACTTAATATGATACTCTTATTTTTATTCAATTTAATCTCATTTTAAATTAATTATATACTTTTATTTGATAATTTTATACTTAAATTTAAAAATTAAAAATTTGAAATTTAAATTTATAATTTATAAATCTCTCATTTAAAAAAAAATCTTTCATTCTCTCCTTAAAAAAATAATTTATATATTTTAAGTAATAAATTATTTAAACCATTTAAAATAAAATTTTCAAGAAATATTTTAAAAAATAATTTAAATGATATGAACTTGAACATTTTAAAAAATTTATCATTGAAAAAAATTAAGGATTTATTACTTTATTATTTAAATATATAAAATAAAATTTATAATTCATAATTTTAAAACATGAAATTAGTATAAAATTATTTTAATAAAAGAAAAATAAAAATTTGATATTATTTGTGAAAAATATTTAAATGAGTAAAAGTAAAAATTTTATCTTAGTAAAATTTAAGCTTAATTTTGAATCTGATTGAACGAATTGAAAAAATATAAATGTCAATTAAGTCTAAATATACATTTTATAGAATGTTGATTTTGACTTGAAGTATAGTTAAAATTAATTAATCAAATTAAAAGTTTTAGATATAATTGAAAATTCATAAAAAAAATTTAAATTTTTTGAGTCATTGAGCCCAAAAATTTTTATCATAATAAATAAACATATAAAATAAATTATAATATACACTCTTTCATCACAGTATTTTGTCACAATATAGTGCCCATCAAATTATATATAAAGATAAGTAATATTATCACAATAATATTTGACATTATATTAACTAATTTAAAAAATTATGATAAAATTATTTTATCACAATAAATAATTTTTATTCTTACTAAATAATTTATCAATAAAATATAGAAATTTCATTGTATTGAACTAGGATAATCAATCCTAGGTTTAAAACCTCTTTTGATCTTGACAAAGTAGATTGATCATCACTAATGTTTCAAATAAGTGTTGTTATTGCAGAATTGAATCAATCCCTCAAAAAGAAATAAAGAAGTTGATGTATTCCAAAGTAACATGTAAAT
>CATIWR010086813.1:0-59645 GCA_949677035.1 Omphalea diandra | reverse complement strand
TGCTAATGCTTTGAGCCGAAAAGCCTTAGATGTTGTTGCCGGTATAGTTGGTTATAAGTTGACATCCTTGGTTAATCTTCGTGCTTTAAATGTAAAATTTGAGATTGAGAATGTGATAGCTTTAATGGCTACTCTTCAGTTAAAGCCTGTGATAGATGACAAAATTAGAGAAGTTCAGATGAATGATCCATATTTGCAAAAAATGCTACAAAAGATATAGGAAGGTAAGAAGACTAATTTTTCGATTAGAGATGATGGGATGATAGTGATGGATAGTCGAGTCTATGTACTAGATGTTGACGGTTTGAGATCAGAGATTAGGCAAGAGGCACATAATACATCATATGCTATACACCCTGGAAGTACAAAAATGTGTAGAAAAATGTGGCCACATTTTTTGTGGTCAACAATAAAGAAAGATATAACTGAGTTTGTATCAAGATGTTTAAACTACCAATAGATCAAGGCAGAACATCAAGCACCATCAAATAAGTTGCATCCTTTATCTATTCCTGTATGGAAATGGGATAAAATTTCATTGGATTTTGTTATTGGTTTGCCTCAAACACGAAAAAGACATAATTTTGTTTAGGTTATTGTAGATAGACTCACAAAATCTGAACACTTTTTGCCTATACGATAAACATATTCACTTCATAGACTGGCTAAAATATATGTTGCTGAGATTGTGAGATTACATGACATTCCTGTTTCTATTGTGTCAAATAGAGATCCTCGATTGACTTCTCATTTTAGAACAACTTACAAACAACTTTGGGCACTCGTTTGAATTTTGGCATTATTTTTCACCCACATATTGATGGTCAATCAGAGAGGACTATTCAAACATTAAAGGATATGATGTGAGCTTATGTGTTAGAATCCAAAGGCATTTGGGATGATTATTTGCCATTAATGGAATTTGGATATAATAATAGCTATCACTCTAACATTGTCATGGCACCATATGAAACTTTATATGGCAGGAAATGTAGAAGTCCAATTTATTAGGATGTTCAAGGGATGAGACAGTTAGAAGGTCTTGAGATGGTACATGATACAGTGGCCAAAATCCAAGTAGTCAGAAGATGTTTGCAAGTTGCTCAAGAAAGGCAAAAAGGGTGTGTTGATAAACATAAATGAGAAATGGAATATCAGGTTGGAGATAAAGTATTTTTGAAAGTTTCACCGTAGAAAGACATTATTAGGTTTGGTAAACAGGGAAAGTTGAGTCTAAGGTACATTGGGCCATATGAGATCATAGAGAGAATTGGGCCTTTGGAATATCGATTGGCATTGACAGTAGAATTATCTCAGATACATGATGTGTTTCATGTTTCTATGCTTCGAAGGTATCGGTTTGATCCTAGCCATGTATTATTAGAGGCAGAGATTGAATTGTTTGATTATATGACTTATCATGAACAACCGGTTGAAATTCTTGATTAATAACTAAAACAGTTAAGGAATCAAGTGATACCCATGGTTAAAGTAAGATGGAGTCATCACTCACCTAAGGAGGCCACTTGGGAAGTAGAGGAACACATGAGATGACAATATCCCTATCTATTCTAAAGTTCTAGTAAGTAAAATTTTGAAGATGAAATTTCTATAAAAGGGGGAGAATTGTAACATCCTCAAACTAAATCATATGCATTTTAATTACATTATATTTGAATATATGCATTGGATAAATAATTGTTTAGGCATGTGAATTGGAGAAACACGACGATGACACTTGCACCATTACAGTTGGGACACTTGAACATATATGTAATGTTTGTATGGTTGCATGAAAAATTATCTTATGTTATATGCATGTTATATTATTAAAAATAATGGTATTTTAGAGCTTATTTAAAAGTATAAGGAGCATATAGGGATTAGGAGATGGATGAAGGTGGTTAAGGAGTGAAGAAGAGGGATTAGAAGAGGAAAAGTGAATTTCCAACCAATAGAAATGAAACACCATGATTTTATCTTATTGTAATAGGCTTACAAGTGTAATTTTTAACCCTTTAGGATCAGAATTGAGGGTTTAGATGTGAGGTACAATAGAAGAAAGAAAGAGCTAAGGAAGAAAGAAAGAAAGGAAGAATAAGAAGAAGAAGAAAAAGAAGAAGGAGATGAAGAAGAGTGAGCTGCCTAGGAAAGAATCCTAAGGTTTTCTAATTCTGAGACATTTGGTAAGTTAATTTATCTTCTTTTAACATGAAATTAACCCCTCATGACATGTTAATCATGCATGGTTAGTGAGAATTATGGAGTATTTGAGATAGAACTCTTGGATGAAAGTTGAAATTCAAGAGAACAAGAGCTGATTGTGTTGATTTTATTGTTAGAGCAAAATTTTTTACCCATGATTTCATAATCCTAGAAGAGGAATTAGGAAAAGTGAAAAATATGAAAGTTGTAGCTTGATGTCTCATATAAGTTCATATGAAACGATTTTGCTTGATTTTATGTGTGTGAGGAAATAAGGCTCCTTTATTAGGGCTGGTTCACAACCAACCGAAATGACCTCAGTCTTTCTGTTTTCTTATATTTTGATAGCCTTATTTTTTGATTTTGACAAAGAACAAAACATGAAATTTATAGCTTTATATCCCTTCTAAATACTTGTAAATCATTTTTGATTGATTTGTTGTGTGGTAAGAGATATGACTCATTGATTGGGACTGACCCTATACCCAGATGAAACCTCACCTTTCTTTTAATTCTGTTTTCTAAGAATTTGATAGCCATAGATTTAGAATTTGATGTTGGTACAAAATTTAAAGTTTTATATTTATGTATGATCTACATGCATATGAAATATTTTTGCCAAATTCAGCATGATTGTTGAGATATTATCCCTTCATCATGACTATTTGTCAACATGTTACAAACCTGCTCACCCTGAGATTTTGTCTTTTGTTTTAGTGACTTTATAGATTGAATTAGACAATGAGTAAAACATGAAAAATGTTCCTTTATATTTTTTTTGTAATTGATTGTAGATTATTATTGCAACTGGATTTGTACAATTTGAGATACACCTAAAAATAAGACATACTCAGACTGAGATGACATTGCAACAAGGCAAAATTCCAAAATTTACCACATTTTTTATATGTCTGATATTGGCGTGAAATTTGAATGTGTTGTATCATTATGTGTCTAGTTTGTTTGAAAAAAAGAATCAAGTAATTTGGATGAGTATATATTGAGTTATTGCTATGAGAGTATAGCAAGCTCAGGCTGCCATATAAGAAAAATATGCATAAACACTAGGTCCACTTGCATGAATCATGCCATAGTTGCATAACAAGATGAAAATCTTACTTTATCATCATGGATTGATTTGGTGTATTGAAATAAGTCCATGAGGCATTAAGGATAATAGTGGGAATAAGCCGGGACCGTCCACGACTTAATAAGCTTGAAGGAGGAGGTAAGTAAATAGCTAATGGTACTATACATGTGATTGGTTAAATGCCATGAATATATACTCAATGCAATGAAATGTTATTTAATGTGATGATATTGAGGAATACATTGAGGAAAAGATTGTTATACTCTTGATTTATTTATTTTCATGAAACGTTCATAAATTATGATTTGGGAATGAGAGTATATTGTGATATGAGCTGCCAAAGTTATGGGTGTTGTTGTTAAGCATTGTATTGCTGAAATTTTGGTGGATTTATAGTTGTTTTGTTGAAATAATAATACTTGGTGTTGTTGGCAAGTAACACTATTCTTAACATATATGGCAATGATATATAATAGCCTGTATGGCAATAACATTCGATAGTCTGTGTGGCAATAAAATATAACTGCCTGTGTGACAATAACATTCGATAGCCTATGTGGCAATGATATCTATAGCTCGTGTGGCAATAAAATATAATAGCCTGTGTGGCAATAACATTTGATAGTCTATGTGACAATGATATTTATAGTTTGTGTGGCAATAAAATATAACAACCTATGTGGCAATAACATTCGATAGCCTGTGTGGCAATGATATCTATAGCCTATGTGGCAATAAAATATAACAGTCTGTATGACAATAACATTGGATAGCCTGTGTGGCAATGATATCTATGGCATGTGTGACAATAAAATATAACAGTCTGTGTGGCAATAACATTCAATAGCCTGTGTTGCAATGATATCTACAACCTATGTGGCAACAATATTTATAGCCTATGTGACAACAAAAAATGAAAGCCTTTGTGGCAGTGATATTGATAGCCTATGTGGCATTTAGGAGTAAAAACTCTTTATTTCGTGCATGGATATGATGATGAGTTATTAATATTTAACTGTTTGTTATGTTATTTGAGATTGAAGTATCATTAAGCATTTACTTACTGAGTATGCAAGCTCACTCTTTTGCATTAAATTTTATTTCAGGAAGAGTAGACTAAAGATTGTGTCCAGTTACATTTAAAAGTTACTGTCTAGTAGTCTAATATAGATTGGGCCAGTATGCAGTCTATTAGTATTTTAGTTTGTTTAGCCATGTATACTTTGTTGTAAATAGTTACTATGTTGTGAACAAGAGACATAGTGTAAGAAAAAATTTGAAATCAGGTCTTTTAATGATAATGGATAGATTGAGAGAATTTTAATGATTAGTAAATAGGATGTTACAACAACAATAACCTGCAGCTACATACTCGGCTTCTGCGGTGGATAAGGGAACCAACACTTGCTTTTTATTGAACCAAAAAACTAGGCATTCACCTATAAATTAGCAAGTTCTTGAAGTGATTTTTATATCTAATAAGCAACTTGCATAATCCGCATCCGAATATCCTACAAGACTAATGGAAGAATCCTTAGGATAACATAACCCTAAGTGAATTGTGTCATGCAAATATTTAAAAATCCTCTTGACAGCATTCAAATGAGACTCTCTAGGAGAGGATTGGAACCTAGCACACATACAAACACTAAACATGATATATGGCCTAGAAGCAGTAAGATAAACTAGAGATCTGATTCTACCTCGATATCTCTTTTCATTTACTGTTTTGCCTGATTTGTCCTTATTTAGCTTGATGGTACCACTTATTGGAGTTTTTACTACCTTAAAACCATCCATGCCAAATTTCTTAAGTATCTTCCTTGTGAATTTAGCTTGGTTGATGAAGATCCCTTCCTTGGATTGCTTGATTTATAGACCGAGAAAGAACTTGAGCTCTCCCATCATGCTCATTTCAAATTCCCTAGTCATACACTTAGCAAAACTAGTAGGTTGTTCAACATAGACTTCCTCCTCATTGATGCCATTCAAAAATGCACTTTTCACATCTATTTGAAAAAGTTTAAAATTAATATGACATGCAAAGGCTAAAAGAATCCTAATGGCCTCTAATCTTGCTATGGGGGCAAAAGTTTCATCATAGTCTATGCCTTCCTCTTAGTTGTATCCTTTAGCAACCAATCTAGCTTTGTTTCTAGTGATGAAACCTTGCTCATCTAACTTATTCCTAAACACCCACTTACAGCCTATAATTGGGTGTTCTTTAGGCCTAGAGACAGGTTCCCATACCTAATCTTTCTCAAATTGGTTGAGTTTCTCTATAATAGCAAGTACCCAACTCTTATGATCAAGAGCCTTATCAATTGATTTTGGCTCAAGTTGAGAGACAAAAGCAAGATTATTATCTAAAATATTAAGTTGAGATCTAGTACTTACACCCTTAGATTTATCAACAATGAAAAGGTCCTTAGGGTGATACTTGGAAAATCTCTAATTCTTGGGTAGATCTTGTATTGGCTCTACTTATTGGTGATATTGGTCTACATTTACTCTTGATGAATCACCTTATTCTTTATCTTCTTTCTTGTAGAATTTTCCAATTCCAACTTATTAAAGTCACCTACAAGATTATTAACAAAAATGCCTTTCCTAAGATCAAGTTTACTAGATTCATCAAAAACAACATTCATAGACTCTTCAACTACCATTGAACTTTTGTTAAAGACTCTATATGCTTTGCTTGAGGTGGAATATCACTCTATATGCTTTGCTTGAGGTGGAATATCCCAAGATTATCTTTGGTGTTCAAAATATAACACTTACATCCAAATACTCTTTGGTATGATATCTTGAGTTTTCTACCATTCCATAGCTCATAGGATGTTTTATTGAGAATGAGTCTTTTAAAAACTCTATTTGCAATATAACATGCAGTGTTAGTGGCTTCGGCCCAAAAGTAATTTGGTAGAGAATACTCATTGAATATTGTCCTAGCCATTTCCATCAATGTTCTATTTTTCCTCTCTGCAACACCATTTTGTTGTGGTGTTCTAGGAGCTGAAACATTATGAAAAACTCTATTCTCTAAGCAATAATTTTTAAAAGATTCATTTTGAACTTCCTTTCCATGGTCACTTTATATAGAAGATATAAAGTAACCTTTTTTGATTTTGAACCTTTTTTGCAAAGCTTTTAAAAGTATCAAATGAATCATTCTTGTGAGCTAGAAAAGATACCCAAGTAAACCTAGAGTAGTCATCTATAAGAACTAATGCATAATGCTTTTCACCTAAACTAGCACTTCTAGTGGGTCCTATCAAGTCCATATGAATAAGTTGAAGGTGTCTAATTGAACTTACAATATTTTTGGCTTTGTGAGAGGCATGGTTTTGCTTCCCCATTTGGCATGGACCACATGTCTTGTCTTTGGAGAAGTTTAGCTTGGGAAGACCTTCCATTAACTTTCCTTTAGATAGGCTTTGAAGAAGATCAATGCTTGCATGTCCAAGCCTTCTATGCAACAACCAAGCTTCATTGCTCATAGATATAAGACACTTAAAAGATTAATTAACCTAGTCAATTGAGTAGGTATTCCTTTCCTTTCGCCCTTGAAAATAACTTCATCATCCACTAAAGTGGTGACTTGACGTTCCCTAGGATCAAAGGTGACTTTGTTACTTTTGTCACACAATTGACTTACACTTAACAAATTATGTTATAAGCCACTAACTAAAAGAACATTACCAATTAAAGAGCAACCATTCTTACTAATGGTTCCAATGCCAATTACCTTACCCTTGGCATTGTTACCAAATATGACATCTCCACCTTCTTTTTCTTTTAATGCCATGAATAGCTTCCTATTTCCAGTCATATGCTAGGAGCATCCACTATCCACATGCTAATTGCTTGATTTGGTGGTAGCCACACTCCTCTACACAATAAAAATGAGTTACCTTTTCTTAGGTACCCAAACATACTTGGGTCCTTGGGGGTTAGTAGATGAATGGTCCTCTAGTTTGACGTGAGCCTTCCTAATATAACAATGAATAATTAATGTGTCCAAATCTCATAGAATAATGAAATTGGAGTTTGGACTTATGAGTTTTTCTCCTATGCACAAATTTAGCATGAGTATTCATGTGAATGCATGCAAGAACATGTATGATGAGTAGCAGTAGAGAATTTTTTATGAGAATGACCATACTTTTTATTGTACATATAAGCATGATTAGCTCTTTGAATCTTGGATCTAGAGCTTGGGAGAGCCTTCCTTTTGCCCTTAGGCTCAGAAGGCTTAGTGCTAGGATCACTTTTTTTCCCAATTACCTCTATCTTGGAGGATTGAGGTTCTGAGGATCTAACAAATATAGTTTGAGAAGATGAAGAGGCTCCATTGAAGCCTAGATCATGTCTAATTAATGGAGGTCTTTGTGACACAATCAATGTGTCCAAGGCTTCTTTTCCTTTATGGAACTTGGTGATTGAGCTTCTAAGCTCAATGACTTCTCCTTTTAGAGTGTCATTCTCCTTTCTAAGTGAAGTCATAGAAGAAGATGAAATAGAAAGACTATCCACTGATTTTTTGAGCTCATCATTAGATGCTCTCAATTCTTTTACAATGTCATTAAAGGATTTACATTTTCTTTTGTAAGATTTTATTTGTGACTTGTATTTGTCACATCTCATGGTTAGAGCCTCTAGAAGCTCTTCATCAATCTCATCAAATTCAAAATTAGAAATAGAATGAGAAGAAGTACTTACCTCATTTGTAGAGTCTTCTTGTGCCATGAAGTAAATATTGGCAACTTATCCTTCTTCGTCTTTTTCACTTGAGCTATCATCCCAAGTGGTTGAAAAACTCTTCTTTTTTTGCTTGTCCTATCTCTTCTTCTTCTTCAATTTGGGACACTCATACTTGATGTGGCCTTGCTTGCCATATTCATAGCAAGTGACATTGTTGGATTTCTCTCTTGGAATAGGAGTTATCTTCTTGAAGCCTTTTCTTTCTTTTCTTCTTTTGATAAACTCCTTTGTCCTCCTTGAGAGCATTGCTAGCTCCTCTTCTTCCTTATCACTTTCTTCATCACTTGGGGTAATTTCTACCTCTTTCTCCTTTATTGAAGACTTAAGAGCCAAGGTTCTTCTTTCTTTTTTTGATTTATGTCCTTGGCCTCTTAGCTTCTTTATTTGTTCATCCTTTTGTAAGGTCAACTCATGATTCAAGAGTTTGCTTATCAAAATGTCTGTTGGTACCTTCTCAATCTTCGGATTAGACTCTTGGATGGTGCACACTCTAGCACCAAATTTATCTAAAGGAAGGGTTTTGAGGATTTTTATATTTACCTCACAGTTTGTGAGTGTCCTTCCGAATTTCTTCATGTTGGTAATGATAGATAGGAGCCTATTCGTCATTTCAGTGATGCTTTCATTGTCCTTCATCATGAGTAGTTCCCATTCGGTTATATACATCTTCAACTGGCTTGACTTCACTAGAGCTGTGCCTTCATGGTAGTTCTCAAGTGTCTTCCAAATGGCATGTGTTGTTTGACAATGTTGCACTTTTCCAATCTCTTCTCTAGAGAAAGAACTTAGAAGAATGGCCATTGCCCTTTTATTTTTGCCATTTGATCTCTAGTGAGCTTTAACTCTTTCTTCTCTTAGGATAAGTTCTTCAATTTTATCCACTACCTTAGTGGGTGGCTTCCATTCTTTTACAACCACATCCCAGAGGTCCACCAAATCTGTGTCAAGATAGGTTTCCATTCTATACTTCTAATGAGTATAGTCGATTCCATCCAAGTGAGGCTTGAGGTGTGATTGGATTCCCTTTTGTGCTATGATCTTTTACTCACCAATAAAGGTTTGTTTGAGTGTTTAGGCTATGATATCACTTGTTGGCCCTAGGCACCAAGAAGGGGGGAGGGGGGAGAGGGGTTGAATTGGTATATAAAAATTAAAACCAAAAAGTAAGAAAAAAAATGATTAGAATGGAGACACACGATTTATAGTGGTTCGGGTATAATCAACCCTATGTCCACCCCCTAATTTTCAACAATTAGGTGTTCCACTACCTTTCAATGGTGTTTTCAAGCTCACACCAAATTTTTATAATTGTGTTTTGAAGGCTCACACAACAACCTTTACACTTGTGTTTTTGAGGCTCACACAATAACCTTTACACTTGTGTTTTTAAGGCTCACAACAACCTCTCTTAGTGTTTTTATAGGCTCACACTACAACCTTTACAAATAGTGTTTATGCTCACACCAAATAATCACCTAAAAAAGAGAAAAGATTAAGTAGCAAAATTGTAAGAGTTTGGGTTACAAATTAATGAATTCTCTTGCATTTACATATGTTTGGTGAGGTATTTATAGCCTCTACCCACTTAAGAGGCATTGCAATAAATCTAGTAGCAAATCTTTAAAGTATGCTAGACAGATTTTTGCATTAAATGCTTGTCAGGATTCATTCGTAGTCACTACTACTTTTTCACGGTCGTAATTTTGCAATTTCCATATGGGAGCCAAAACTTAGGCGAAAAACCCTGTTTTTATCTAATGGCTAGTCCACGTGTCATCTCACCATTGGTTCACCAAAAAAATATAGCCATTGCCTTTCACCTGCTTATAAAAGTAGCGGTTGCGATTTTCTTAGTACTGGTTGCGACTCAGGATGCGAAAGTGTCTACCAAAAATGTTATTCTACCATAAGTTGCCATCACGATTTTTGTCTTCCAACGATCACTTGGGACACTTTTCAAGTTGTGGTTGTGGACTTTATTCCCTCTTGAGTTACTTCGAATTTTGTGGTTATGACTTAGGCGTGAACTCACTGCGAATTCGTCTGTGACTTTGGCTCTCCTTTCTTTGAATTGGTCGCGATAGAGAAGTGGCCCGCGAATCCATCTGTCCAATTTGTCAACATGCCTTAGACTAGTTCGTGGTCGTTATTTTTGAAGTTACGGTAGCAAATTAGGAGGCACTTTGCTTTCTTTAAAGATTAAGGACTTCATCCAACTTCAAATATAGAAACTAACTAAAAACTGCAAAACAACACTTAATTGAATCATTAGAATTGATCAATCTCCTTTGTCAAGATCAAAAGTGTTTTAAGACTTCAAATTAACCATCCTAGTCCAACAGTAGAATTTGTTTAAGGAGGGCATGAAAGAGAGAAAAAAGGAAAAGTAAAAAAATGGGCTCACATTGCATATTTGGTATGAATTTAGCCCTAGTCAGTGGCCATATGTCATTCTTTAACCATACACATCAACAATTTTGGCTTGAAAATCCTTTTAGGGGTCATTTACAGTATTTTATGTACTTCAGTGATGGTTATGTAGGAAAAAAAATTCGTATGTGACCATAAAATTTTGTTAATAGTTAGTGATCAGGTGTTTTAATTACCCTAAAAATTATGTCCTCATAGATAATATAAATTTATAATTTAAGGTGACCATACATTTTAAAGATACATAATTTATCATGTAATTGAATAAATTATAAATATTATAGATATTGTTGGATTAGTAGTTAGAGAAACTAGAGCTCAAAAGACTTTCAACTAATATAATTGAGAAATTAGTTGTTGAGTATTAGCCTTAATGCACTAAGAAGGGAGGTTGAATTGATGGAAAATTTAAAAAATTAGATGGAAGGTATTGAAAGATGGATGTAGAAGAAGTAGGAGAAGAGATGCAGATAATATTTTATAGTGGTTTGGGTGTTAATTAACCCCACATATACTCTCTAATTCTTAATAATTGGGTATTCTATTAACGCTAAATGGTGTTTCCAAGCTCACACCAAGCTTGTACACTCTGTGTTTTATGGCTCACACATAACCTTACAACTTGTATTTTAAGGCTCATATAAAAGCCTCTCAAGTATTTCCCAAAGGCTCACACTTAACTTATTACAAGAGTTTTAGAACTAGGCTAACTCTCAATCCAATTACAATGGTGTTTAATGTTTACACCCAACAATACCCACTTACATACAGAGAATTGAAGGTTGAGAAACAAAATTGCAAGAGTTTGGTTATATTCAATGCTATTCTCTATCATCCATATCTATTTGGTGGAGTATTAATGAGCAATAATCACCAAAGAGACGTTATACAAAGAAACTGTGTCTAAATCTCTAATGCATGCCAGACAAATCTTGCATTAAATGTCTATTAGAGATATTTAGTAGTCGTTACTAGTCATTCACGATTGTGATTTCTCTTCTTGCACTAAATTTGTTGAAATCACGATAGAGAACCTAGTTTGTATCTAATGGCTAGTCTACATGATATGTTATCATTGTTCTTTCAAGAAAAATAACCATTATGTTCTTCTAACAAAACAAAAGTCATGGTTGTGAGTTATCTTCCTCTTGGACGAGATTGGCACTATGAATTCGTCTGTTTGATCAGGAGAAGTTGCTTCAATAGGTCGCGGTCTTAAAGACTATTTCACCCTCATGAATTTTGATATGTTAACTATTATCTTAGACACTTGGCAATCTCTGGTTATGGACTCAATTCTCTCCAGGCAACTCCAAAAGTTACGATTGCGATCATGGACTCGATGGTTACTGCTAATCCGACTGTTTAAACTTCATGGCTTTTTTGGCAAGATCGTGGCTGTGATTTGCTTCATAAATTGTGAATTAGGATGCCTTTCATAATGCTTGAGACTTAGACTCCGATTCAACTTCTAATGCAAACCGATCTTAAAAACTGCAAAATCAAAACTTAAGATTGATGTTAAAACATACCAATATCCATTGTTAATATAAAAAAAAAGAGTTTGACTTAGGGTTGACCAACCTAGTCCAACAATCTCCCTTTTTTGATTTTGACAACTTAGATTGATTTTGTACAAGATAAAGAATTACATAAGTGTGAAATTGAAATGGTTAACTTAGTTTAACTAATTAAACTTGTTAAAATACCAATTTAAACTTGAAATGCAAATAAACTAATTGAGATTGCTCTCCCTCAAATTATACTTTTGCCCTCAAATTATGTCATGCAATTGGTTTCACTATTTCTTCACTTCTTTATCAAGATAAAAAAGAAAGAACAAGATAATGATAGGGATAAGAATAAAGTGATGCAAATAAAGAAAAACCATAAAGGGAAGAAAAGCTTTAAATTTTATTGATAAGAACCATAATCATAAACAAACATAAATATAATTAAACATAAACAATAAATTATAGGATCATAAACTTAGGCTATAAGATAAATAAAATAAAAACAGAAAAAGAATTACAAGTTTAAGAAAAAACTAAAAAATTAGAGAGTTGTCATCATCTGTAGAATCTCCAACATCTTTATCTCCTCCTCCACCTTGTGCTTCATCTCCTTGTTCCACTCTTTAGTGTCCTTTTCTTCTAGAGTATCCTCCCAATCTTCAAAATCTTGGAGATGGCAAGGTATTGCGCCCACTTTCTCTTGAAGGTCCATTAAATCACTGTGGAGGTAGGAAAGAAGAAGAAATCTCCTCTTTATCATGCACACCTTGTCCAAATTCTTGTTAATATAAGTGAAAGAGATGGCAGAAGTCTTTGGCTTTGGTTTGGGCTTAGGAGATGGGATTGGTTGGACACCTTTCTCTATCACAAACCTATTCCTTTTTTATGCTTGAGTTGTTTCATGCTTCTTAGCCCCAATAGACCACAAGGTATAGATATAAGTATTTGGATGGATAGTTTTGGCATTTATGAGATAAGGTAGATCAAGGAAGTTTTGGGAGGACAAGTATTTCTTAGTGAGAAAATTTTCATTTTCCTTATTTAGGGCTCCTACATAATTGTAAATGGTTGTCACTTGAGAGGGTATAAGAAATTGGCTTTTAGGCTTAGTACTCATGTGAATCAATTGATCCATAAGGTATTTGCTTGTTTGAATAGGCTTGTTCTTAACTAGGCAAAACAAAAATGCTAGGTCTTTTTGGGAAACCTTTTCATTCCCATCACCCTTAACATTTACTAAAAAGGTAATGATATGGTGAAGAAGCTAATTTAGAAGGGTTCTAATGTATTTGACTAAAGATGTTTTTGGGTCATGTTTGGTTTCAATGGATATCTTAGACCAAAATTCAAAATAAATTATATTAAGTGCAAAGATGATGAAAGGAATATCATCTCCCACTTGAAGGTTAAAGAGGTTAGAAAGTTGGTTGAAAGTTATAAAGTGGGGGTCCCAAAAGCTTGAAAAACTAACCCATATGAATCTGCTTTCGATTATGCTCTTCTACTCAATGTGACAGTGAATTTGAACTTTTTGACAATTTCTTCATACGTGGATTCATCTTTGAAGATAAACTCATTCAATCTTAGGTTTGATAGAAAAGTATGGATTTCATCCTTGATTCTAAGTGACTCAAAGAGAAAGGTATAGGGAATTTAATTGGCTTAGATTATCTTGTTGGAATTTGTTTTGTACTTATCCTTTTCTTCTTTGGTTATTCCCTTCATTAGGTAAAGGGTAGGAAGACCTAGAGGCTAGGAAATGCCCTTCCCTTTTTCTACTCTAGTTAGTTTATTAGGTGCCATAAGAGGAGTTGAAAGATTTTGCAAGATTTGATAGAAGAAATGAGTTATAGATGAAGAGAGAAGCTAAAAGTGAAATAGAAGGATGTTAGGATGGTTTAAATAGGCAGAAAATTGATGAAAAATGATAACAAAATGATAAAAATTACATTAAATAAGGGGTTGGCACGAATTGACAGTCAATTCAAGTAATGCCTGACAATTACTAAAATTCATGCTCGCTATTAGCCAGTCGCGATCGCTAATTACAAATTCTTTGGGTAACAGATAAGAATTCCTCAAAAAATAAAGGAGTCAAAGGTTAAAGAATTTGAATTTTGAAAGAATTCACAGTGGCAATTTAAACTGTGATAGTGAATTAAAAGCTAGACAAAAAATTCATCAGTGCTTATAAATAGCCACCAAGAATGGATAATTGTGACTGAGAATTAAAAGACAAAAAGAAAAATAATGAAAGAATAAGAATTGGCCTTCCTAGATGTGACCTACTTAATGTAATGATAATTAATTCAAGCAAATAGACTTATAAAAGCTCACTTGCTTAAAGAATTAACATCCAAACTAATTTAACAAACACAATTATCAAACATATTAATCAATCAATTAAGATGAAAACATATTGAAGAATGTGTGATGAGATCAATTTTCACCTTAGGGAGCTTCCATTTAACATCCCTAGCCCCATCTTAATGAAGTTCAACTTTTATTCATTTAAGGGTTTAATGAAAATGTCCATAAGTTGATGATTAGAGTCAATAAACTCCAATACCACATTTCCATTTTAGACATGATGTCTAAGAAAATGATGCCTAATGTCAAGGTGCTTGCTCTTAGGGTGTTGGACGAGATTCTTTAAAAGATTTATTGCGCTTGTGTTATCACATTTGATGGGAATGTGGTCAACAACCTTGCCATAATCCTTGGGTTATTGTTTTATCTAAAAAAATTGGGTGCAACAATAATCCCCCGCCACATATTCAACTTTGGTGGTGGCCAAGACAACTGAAACTTGCTTTTTGCTAAACCAAGAGACTAAGTATTCTCCTAAACTTTCTCCTCAATAAAACCACTCAAAAATGTACTTTTAACATCCATTTGAAAAATTTTAAAATTCATGTGATGTGCAAATGCTAAGAAAATCCTAATGGTCTCTAATCTTACTATAGGGGCATAGGTTTCATCATAATCTATGCCTTCCTCTTAGTTATATCCCTTTGCAACCAATCTAGATTTGTTCCTAGTAATAAAACCTTGCTCTTCTAACTTATTCCTAAACATCCATTTGCATCCTACAATAAGGTGTTCCTTAGGCCTGAGAACTAATTCCTATACTTTATTTCTCTCAAATTGGTTAAGTTCCTCTTGCATAACAATTACCTAACTTTCATGTTCAAGAGCTTAATCAACTGATTTTAGCTTAAATTGAGATACAAATGCAAGATTATTATCTAATGC
The DNA here is from genome assembly GCA_949677035.1 of Omphalea diandra. Classification (NCBI taxonomy): domain Eukaryota; kingdom Viridiplantae; phylum Streptophyta; class Magnoliopsida; order Malpighiales; family Euphorbiaceae; genus Omphalea; species Omphalea diandra. Next base: position 44,384 of record CATIWR010086813.1, on the reverse strand, counting down.
ATGAAGTTGAGATCTAGTACTTACTCCCTTAGATGTCTCACCATTGGTTAGATCCTTTAGGTTATGTTTGGAGAATCTCCCATCTTTGGGAAGATCTTGAGTTGGAATTTCTACTTGTTGTGGTTGAGATTCCTTTTGTTCTGGTGATGACTTGTTAACTTTAAGATTAATTGTCATTTCTTTTGTAGTTGAACCTAGCTCTAATTTCTCAAAGTCACCTGTAAGACTATCAATAAGAGAACCTTTCCTAAGATCAAGTTCACTAGATTCATCAAACACAATATTCATTGATTCTTTAACAACCATAATACTTTTATTGAACATCCTATATGCTTTATTAGGGTGGAGTAGCTTAGAAATATACCTTCATTTATCTTGAGAAGCAAATTTTCTAAGGTTGTCTTTAGTATTAAAAATGTAACATTTACACCAAAAATCTTTATGGTATGAAATCTTAGGGTTTCTGCCATTCCAAAGCTCATAAGAAGTTTTATTGGGAATGGGTCTTTTGAAAGCATGATTAGCAATATAACAAGAAGTATTAACAGTTTAGCCTAAAAGTAATTAGGCAAAGAATACTCATTGAGCATAGTTATAGGCATATTTACTAATATCCTATTTTTCCTCTGTACAACACCATTCTGTTGTAGTGTTCTAGGAGTAGAAAAATAATGAGAAATCCTATTTTATAAGCAATAAGTTTCAAATGATTCATTTTGAAATTCATTTCTATGGTCATTCCTTATAGAAGAGATAAAGTAACCTTTTCCATTTTGAACTTTTTTTGCAAAACTTTTAAAAGCATCAAAAGTGTCATTCTTAAGAGCTAGAAAGGACATCCAAGTAAACATAGAATAATCATCAACTATGAAAAATGCATAATGCTTCCCACATAGACTAGCATTCCTAGTCGGTCTAATTAAGTCCATATGGATAAGATGAAGAGGTCCACATGTACTTACAACATTCTTTGCTTTGAAGTAAGTTTGATGTTGCTTTTCCATTTCACAAGGTCCACATGTCTTGTCTTTGGAGAATTTTAGCTTGAGACGACCTTCCACTAGCTCTCCTTTTGAAAGGCTTTATAGGAGCTTTATGTTAGCATGACCAAGTCTTCTATGCCAAAGCCAAGCTTCATTGCTAAGAGATATAAGACACTTGAATGATTGGTTAGCCAAATTGTCTAAGTCAATTAGGTAGGTATTGCCTCTCTTTTCACCCTTAAAGATTACCTTATTGACATATACGTTTATCACATAATTGACATATACTTAACAAATTATGTTGTAAACCATCAACTAAAAGAAAATTGTCAATAAGTGAACAACCGTTTTTACCAATTCTTCCAATACCAATTGCCTTACCCTTGGCATTGTTCCCAAAAGTGACATTGCCACCTTCCTTCTCTTTTATGGCTATCAATAGCTTTTGTTGCCCCTCATATGCTTTGAACATCCACTATCCATATGTCAATTATTATGTTCATTGGTGGCTATCATGCATTTTTACACACCAAAAAATAGATCACCTTTGTTTATGTACCCAAACATACTTGGGTCCTTGGGGTTAAGTCTTTAAGGGTCTTCTAATTTGAGGTGAGGCTTCTTAATATAGTAGAAAATATTTATATGACCAAACTTCATACAATAGTGACATTGGAGCTTAGACTTGTAAGTTTTTCTCCTATGCAAAACTTTGGTATGAGTAAGGGACCTTCTCATGCCATGATGGTGAGAATGTGAACATGTGAAGAATGATTGGGAGTAGAAAAGAATTTTTTTTGTGTGTGTTAGGGTGACCATGCTTCCTCTTATAGATGAATGCATGATTAACCTTTTTAGGTTTAGGCTTTGAGTCTTAAGATGACTTCCTGTTGCCCTTAGGCATAGGTAGCTTAGTGTTAGGAGCACTCTTCCTCCTAATTACCTTAATACTAGATGTTTGAGGTGTTGAAGCTCTAATAAAAATAATGAGAGGGGATGCAGATGATGATGAGGCTCTATTGAAGCCTAGACCATGTCTTCATAGGGGAGGTCTTTGAGATAAAATTAATGTATCTAAAGCTTCCTTTCCTTTATGAAACTTATAAATAGAATTTCTAAGCTCAATTACCTTTCCTTTTAAGGTATCATTTTCCTTTCTTAATGAATTTAAAGAAGAAGAAAATTTAGTAAGACTCTCAATAAATTTTTTAAGTTCTTCATTTGAAGTTATCAATTCACTTGCAAGCTCATTTAATGAGTTAAACTCATTTTCCAGTTTTAAGCATTTCTTTTTATAAGTTTTCATTTGTGACATACTTGTCACATGTCAATGTAAGAGCTTCTAATAGCTCATCATCTACATCATCATATGCATCACCATTTTCATAGAATAGGGTAAGGAACTTATCTCATTAAAAGAGTCCTCTTGTGCCATGAAATAGAGATTTGCTACTTCCTCATCTTCATCCTCTTCACTAAAGTTGTCTTTCCAAGTGGCATTAAAGCTTTTCTTCTTTTCTTTATCCCCTTTCTTATTTTCTTTCAGCTTAGGGCAATCATATTTAATATGGCCTTGCTTGTCACACTCATAATATGTTATTTCATTCTTATTTTCTTTGAGGTTGGGAGATGTCTTCTTAAAGTTCCTTTTATCCTTCATTCTTCTTATCAACTCCTTAGTTATTCTAGAAAGATGGTTAACTCCTCCTCTTCTTTTTCACTATCATCATCACTTTAGACAACTTCTACCTCTTTGTCTTTGGCTGAGGATTTAAGGGTCAGGGTCTTCTTTTCTGTTTTGTCATTCTTGTCCCCTTGGCCTTATATCTTCTTCATTTCCTTATCCTTTTTCAAGGTTAGCTCATGAGTAAGAAGCTTGGCCATGAAGACATCTATTGACACCTTTCCTATTTTTGGATTTGACTTTTGAATACTACACAACCTTTCACCAAACTTTTTAAGAGGTAGAGATTTGAGTGTTTTAGTGTTTACCTCATGATTAATGAGTACTCTTTCAAATTTTTTCATATTTGTGACGATGGATAAGAGTTTATTCATCATATTAGTACTACTTTTATTGTCTTCCATTATAAATAACTCTCATTCTATTACTTACATCTCTAATATGCTAGACTTCAATAAGTTTACATCTTCATGATAGTTCTCTAAAGCTTTCCATATTCCATGAGCAGTGAGGTAGTGTTGTACTCTTCCAATCTCTTCTCTCGACAAGGAGCTAAGAAGAATTGTCATTTTGTTCCTTCCATTTGATCTTTTATAAGCTTCTACCCATTCCTCGATTGGAATTAACTCTTCACTTCCATTAACCATCTTGGTAAGAGATTTCCATTCTTTTACAATTATATCCCAAAGATCCACCACATCACTATCCAAATATATCTCCATCTTATACTTCTAATGCTTTTAGTTGGATCCATCAAAGTATAGGTTGAGATGGTTATAGATTCCTTCTTGTGCCATTTGTCTTTACTCACATAATTAAGGGTTTCAATGAAACCATGCTCTAATATCACTTGTTGGCCTTAGTGCACCAAGAAGAGGGGTTAAATTGGTGAAAATTTTAAAAAATTAAAGGGAAGGTAATGAAAGATGGCTGTAAAAGAAATAGGAGAAGAGATGGAGACACAATATTTTATCGTGGTTTGGTGATAACTAACCCTACATTCACTCCCTAATTCTTCACAATTAAGTATTCTACTAACGCTAAATGGTGTTTCCAAGCTCACACAAACTTGTACACTTTGTGTTTTATGGCTCACACACAATCTTACAACTTGTGTTTTAAGGCTCACACAAAAACCTCTTAATTATTTCCCAAAGGCTCACACTTAACCTATTACAAGAGTTTTACAACTGGGCTAACTCTTAAACTTAATTACAATGGTGTTTAATGCTTATACCCAACAATACCAGCTCATATACACAAAATTGAAGGTTGAGAAACAAAATTGCAAGAGTTTGGCTATGTTCAATGTTATTCTCTCTCATTCATGTCTAGTTGATGGAGTATTTATAAGCAATAACCACTAAAGAGACATTACAAAGAAACTCTTTCTAAATCTCTAAGGCAAGCTAGACAGATCTTACATTAAAATGCCTATTAGACACATTTCGCAGTCGTAGTCATTTGCAGTCGTGATTTCTCTTCTTGCACTAAATTTGTTGAAATCGCGACAAAGAACCCTGTTTGTATGTGATTGATAGTCTACGTGAAATGCTATCATTGGTCGTCTAAAAAGAATAGTCATTATGTTCTTCCAACCAAACAAAAGTCGCAGTCACAAGTTATCTTCATATTGGATGCAATTGGCACCACAAATTTGTCTATTTTATAAGGAGAAGTTACTTATTTCACCTTTGCAAATTTTGATACGCTAATGATTATCTTGGACACTTTGCAAGCTCTAGTTGTGGACTTGGGTCCCTCAAAGCCACTTTAAAAGTTGCGATCGCGATCATGGATGTGATGGTCATCACGAATTTGATTATTTAAACTTCATGGCTTTCTTGGCAAGATTGCGACTGTGATTTGCTCTGTGAATCCATTTGAACCAAAATCTTCCATTCCTTTTGCAATATCGCGGGTGTGAATTAGAGGTTCTTGACTGCAAATTAGGATACCTTTCACAATGCTTGAGACTTTGACTCTCACTCAACTTCCAATGCAAACCTATCTTAAAAACTACAAAATCAATACTTAAATTTGATGTTAGAACATACCAATCTATATTGTCAAGATCAAAAAAGAGTTTTGACTTTGGTTTGCCAACCTAGTCCAACATTGAGCTCTAAGATTTAAGGTCCTGCTAAACTCAATATGATTTTTAAACTTCACTTAATATTAAATTTTTAATATAATTTTTAATAAATTATTTTAATACATTAAACTAATAGTCTCAAATTTAATTGCAAGTTACAATATTTTTAATAATTGTTAGTTATAATATTTAAATACAAATATTATTCATTGATGAAAATTAAATTTAGTCATAAATTATAATATAAATTATATAATAAATTATTTCATTCTCTAAAAATGTAACCACAATACATTCATATGTAAATTATGTCATAAATTACATCATAAATTTTTAAGCCTTAAAAAATGTAATGAATGATCACTATTTAAAATTAATTGTCAATTATAATGTTTAAAATATCAATTAATGCCAAATATATTTATTTATCAATTATGTCATAGATTATTTGATTTAGTACACTTTAATGTTTAATATGAATATGAAAAATATTGATTCTTCAATCTATTTGAAAATTAATGACATTTACAACATATTTATGAACACATACTCTATATAAAATATAAACTTTATGAAGAAAACTATAGTCATTTATCTTTTCTACTTCACCCTTTATACTTTACAATTTGTGCTTTGATTCTCTATATTTATCAAATGACTAACTTATGTCAAATATTATGAGGTTTTATCTACTCCTTTTTTTGGCTTCAATATTTATAATGAATCAAAATTAATTACTTATTTTAATTATTTGTTTTCATTCTTAATAGGCGATGACTTGACAAAAATGGACAATAATATTTCCTAAATGAGAATTCAAATTCAGACAATGATGATTGGAGAATCAAAGTGAAGGTGTCGACATTTTGTGACATCAGTTTCAAAAGCCGAAGTTTCAACAACACCGAGATAGTTCTTCTTAATGAGAATGTAATACAACTACATTTTTAACTCACAAAATAGAAAAATAAGTAGGACACTTTTATTTATTATTTCATTATATATTAATTTCCTTCCTAATTTTAACATAGGCAAACTACATTCATGTTGTCCTAAAGAAAAATGTGGTAGCTCAATTTTGAGGATTGTTTAAAAGAAGTTGAAAGTGAAAACAATCAATTAAATCAAATAAAAAAAATTAATTTATGCCTCAAAGAACAAAAATATTGAAATAAAAATATACAAATCACACAAACAAAAGATCAAATAATTTTCCCATAAAAATAAAAAAATACATAAAAAGAATAAAAGTGTCATTAAACTATTTAATTAACAAGGCAAGCTCATACATTCTATTTACAATATAACTAAAAAGAAAATAAAAGAACAATGTATACAATAAATACTTATGAAAAAAAAGCAAAACAAAAATATTATATATATCAATATATTACTCAAATAATAACAAAAATTGAATTAAAACTTCTTAGTCAAACAAGCCTATACATCACACAGGCATAAAGCTAGTATTTTGAAAGACATGCCAAAGCCATAAGGAAAGGATGCTTAAAGAATTACCTACCTAAGCATTTGTTAGACCTTTAATATGCTTGCAAAGATAGAGACAAAATATCACAAGGAGGTAAGACTCGAGCATGCTGAAAGCATTTGGTACAAGGCATAAATGAGAAAAGAAAGACCAAAGATTGAATGAACATGGAGGAAAATCAACGGGTGTGGAAGGAAACCAATAAGCATTGAAGTTGAATAATGAGTGTGGGTGAAGTCTTACTCATTTCTTTATGTTATAAATGAATATGACACTAACGATTAAGGAGAATATAATAATAGGTGTTAAGAGAAATCAATGGGCATTGAAAAAATTTAATAGGCATTGAAAAATCATTTAAAAACAAACTTAATCAATTTATACAAACCAATGATGGTAAAAGAATATGCTAACACCATGGAGCAAATTAAATCATCATAAGAAAAGTTCAATAGGGTGTTTTTGAATATCTCAACTAATATGAAAAAAGTTCAACAAGCATCAGAAATGAACCTTGGAAATTCAATGATCACGAAAAGGATTTAATGGGTATTCAAAGGTATAATAGCTAGTTTTTTCAAAGCTGCTAAACTACTCCATTTGTCTCTACCGACTAATTCATGAGTTTTTCATGTAAAAGTACTCTCACTTGGAGATTGAAAAAAGAAGAAGAACATCTTGAAAAGATTATGTTCTATTATGCAAATGTTCTTTCATGTTGCTTTTCATATTTATGAGTAAAGAAAGCCTTGTGAGTTTACAACTAACTTCAAGTTAATAAGAGTGAGTTTTTCTTGTGCACTAATTGTATTTATTGCCTATCAAGAGATCTAGACATTTTGCTTATAATCTCTCTTTTGCTAAATGGTTAAGTTTGGTACTATGCCTTGAAAATTACTAAGAGGTGGGTTGCCTCTCTTATTATTTCACCAAAAGAGAGAATTGTAAAGGTTCTTTCTTAGTTTACAAAAGGAAATAGTATTCTTGAGCTTGGAAAAGGAAAAGTAAAAAGGCTGAGTAATTGCTTAGGGAGTAGGCATAAACATATTACCAAATCATTATAAATTTGTGTGTTTGATTTTCTTTCTCTTTCTCATCTTATAATTTTTATTTGTAACCAAATTCACCCCTTCCTTTTAGGTTGTCTTCCTTACCTAGGTCTAATATTTAGTGTCAGAACCTCTCCTCCTTTTTAAGGTTAATTGTAAGAGAAATACGATATGTTGGCCCTAGGCACCAAGAATGGGGGGTTGAATTGGCTTATAAAAATTAAAATAAAAAGGTAAGAAAGAAAATGAGTAGAATGGAGACACAAGATTTATAGTGGTTCGGGTATAATCAACCCTATGTCCACTCCCTAATTCTCAGCAATTGGGTGTTCTACTATCTTTCAATGGTGTTTTTAAGCTCACACCAAACTTTTACACTTGTGTTTTGAAGGCTCACACAACAACCTTTACACCTATGTTTTTGAGGCTCACATAATAACCTTTACACTAATGTTTTTAAGGCTCACACAACAACCTCTTTTAGTGTTTTTACAAGCTCACACTACAACCTTTACAAATGGTGTTTATGCTCACACCCAACAATCACCTAAAGAAGATAAAATATTAAGTAGCAAAATTGTAAGAGTTTGGGTTATAAATTAATAAATTTTCTTGCATTTACATATGTTTGGTGAGGCATTTATAGCCTCTACCCACCAAAGAGATGTTGCAACAAAACTAGTAGCAAATATCCAAAGTATGCTTGACAAATTTTGGCATTAAATGCTTGTTAGGCTTCATTCGTGATCGCTACTACTCTTTCGCGATCCAAAGTGGTTTAAGACTTAGGATTAACCATCCTAGTCCAACAATCTCCCACTTTTTGATTTTGACAACTTAGATTGATCCAAAGGGAAAGTAATGCAAAAATATTAAGTTGGAGTGAAGTTAAGGTAAAATTTCAACGAATAATACTTAAGATAAAAAAATTCTTAATTAAGTATGACATTTAATCATAAAAAAAACTTAAGTATGAAGGTATGAAGCTCCCCCTTAACTTATGCTGTAATTTTCAAGTTATTATTTTCTTCCCCTTAAACTTAAGTTTTTACTATCTCTCCCCCTTTGGTAAGATAAAAAAGAGAGTGTAAGAGGGAAATGAAAATAAGCATAGGTATACATAAGGAGCAAAAGGAGAATGCAAAATATAAATATAAAATCATCAATCACATAAGACAATGAATTGCAAAGAAATAACTTTTTGTATATATAACTATGAGATCACAAAAGTTTGAAACATAAATAAAAACAAGAAAAATACAAAGGATCCCTAATCTAGAAAGTAGAAGAATCATCATCATCTCTAGAAGATGTTTCCTCTTGCTCATGTGTGGTTCCTTCTGCTTCATCCCCATCCTCAACTTCGCCTTCATTGCCATCTCTATCTTATGTATCTTTAAATTCGGTGTAGTCCAAAAGATGACAAGCAGGAACCCCTAACTTCTCTTGAAGATCCATTATATCACTATAAAGATATGAGAGAAATAAGAATCTTTGTTTAATCATTTTTATCATCTTGTCGAGTTTTTGATCAATGGTGGCAAGAGACAACTTGCTCTTGGGTTTTGGTTGAGGAGAAGGGACTTGAATTGTGCCTTCTTCAATACGAAGTATCTTCATTTCTGAAGCTTGTGAGGTTTGCACCTTCTTTGTTCCTTTTGCACTAAGGGTATACGCATAGGTGTCAGGATAAATAACTTTGACGTTTAAAAGGTAGGTGAGATCTAGGAAGTTTTATGGAGGTAGAAGTTTCTTGGTGAGGAATTTTTCTTTTTCTCATCAAGGGCTCCAACAAAACGGTATATGATAGTGATGTGTGAAGGCAACAAAAATTGGCTCTTAGGTTTGATACTCATGTGAATCAATTGATCCACAAAGTACCAACCAGCTTGGATTAGTTTATTTTTGACAAGGCAAAAAAGAAATGCCAAGTCTTTTTGGGACACTTTCTCGTTACCATCACCTCTTGCATTTATGAAAAAGGTGATAACACGGTGGAGTATCCAAAGGAGTAGGGATTTGATATGTTTAGACAAAGAAGAACGGGGGTCGTGTTTGGTTTCTATGGAGATTTCCAACCAAAACTCAAAATAGATAACATCAAGTGTGGAGATTATGAAAGGGATGTTTTCTCTGACTTGTAAATTAAAGAAATAAGATAATTGGTTGAAAGTAATGTAAAAAGGGTCACCAAAGGCCTGAAACACTAACCCATATTGCCCTGCTCTTGAATCGGCTTTTCGACTCAATTGGACAGTGCACATAAACTCTCGCACAACCTCTTCGTAACTGGGTTTATCTCGAAAGATGAACTCGTTCCAACCCAAATTGGAGAGGAAAGCTCATATTTCTACATTGATACCCAAGGTTTTCATCATAAAAGTTGAGGGTATCTTGTTTGGGAGAATGATGTTAGAGGAGTTGGCTTTGTACCTATCTTTTTCTTCCTTAGTAATTCCTTTCATGAGATGGAAGGCATGGGGTGCAGAGGGCTGAGCCATTACCTTGCATTTGTTTGCTCTATGGAACTTCTTTGGAGCCATAACAAGAGAGGAAGAGAGTTTGAGAGAGTGAAAATGTTTGGAATAGTAGTGAGAATGTCACTATTGAAGGGGTATTTATAGCCTTTGAAGGGGTGTAAAAATGGCTATAAATGACTAGAAATGAATTAATAAAGAGTTGGCAATGGTTGACAGTCAAATCACTTAAATGTCTAGACGGTTACTCTAATTTGTGTTTGCAAATCCATGAGTTATGACAATGAATTCCAAAAAATGCGAGTAATTGACAAATTTTCCTAAAAAATAATTGCCTTAACGGTAAAAAATTTGAAAATTTGACCAAAATTAGTGGTCGAGCAAAAATTTTGCAACCGCGAATTGATGTTTGACAGCCGGGTGAAATTGACTTATAATTTGTGACCATGAAGCAAGGATAGCGACTATGAATTATGAGTCGCAATGAAAAATAGTTGAATTTTGAAAAAATTGTGATCCACTTTACTATATCAACCACAAATATCACAAATCAACAAATATCAATACACATAGCAATATCACACATAAGAATAAAAATTTTCACTTTAGGGAACTTCCATCAAACATTCCCAATTCTCTCTTAATGAAGTTCATCCTTTCTTTATTTAGAGGTTTACTGAAAATATCTACAAGTTGATGATTTGTGTCAATAAATACTAACACAACATCACCTTTTTACACATGATCTATAAGAAAATGATGTCTAATATCTATGTGTTTGCTCCTCGAGTATTGGATGAGATTCTTAGAGAGATTAATAGCACTTGTGTTATCACATTTAATAAGAATGTGATCAATCATTTTGCCAAAATCCTTTAATTGTTATTTCATCTAAAGAACTTGGCTGCAACAACAATCTGCAACCACATACTCGGCTTTCGTGGTGGATAAGGCAACCAACACTTACTTTTTACTGAACCAAGAAACTAGGCATTCACCTATTAATTGGCAAGTTTTGAAAGTGCTTTTTCTATCAAATAAGCTACCAGCATAATCCGCATTTGAATATCCTACGAGACTAAAGGAAGAATCCCTAGGATACCATAACCCTAAGTGAATTGTGTCATGCAAATATTTAAAAATCCTCTTAACAACATTCATGTGAGACTCTTTGGAGAGGATTGGAGCCCAGTCCACATACAAACACTAAACATGATATCTGGCCTAGAAACAGTAAGATAAAGTAGAGATCAATCATACCTTGATATCTCTTTTCATCTACCATTTTTCTCGATTTGTCCTTATTTAGCTTGATGGTACCACTCACTAGAGTTTTAGCTACCTTGCAACCATCCATGCAAAATTTCTTGAGTATCTCCTTTATGTATTTGGCTTGGTTGATGAAGATCCCTTCATTGGATTGCTTGATTTATAGATTGAGAAAGAACTTGAGCTTTTCCATCATGCTCATTTCAAATTCTCTAGTTATACACTTAGCAAAATCCTCACAAAGAGATTCATTAATAGCACCAAAATGATATCATCAACATAGATTTGAATAATTAATGTGTCATGTTTGTGCTTTTTAACAAAAAGTATGGTATCCACCTTTCCTTTTTCAAAATCAATTTTCAAGACAAATGAACTAAGCCTTTCATACCAAGCTCTTGGAGCTTATTTCAAACCATATAAGGCTTTGTTCAACTTAAAAACATGGTTTGAAAAATAATGTGACTCAAAACCAGGAGGTTGTTCAACATAGACTTCCTCCTCAATGATGCCATTCAAAAATGCACTTTTCACATCCATTTGAAAAAGTTTAAAATTCATATGACATGCAAAGGCTAAAAGAATCCTAATGGCCTCTAATCTTGCTACGGGGGTAAAAATTGCATCATCGTCTATGCCTTCCTCTTAGTTGTATCCCTTAGCAACCAATCTAGTTTTGTTTCTAGTAATGAAACCTTGTTCATCTAACTTGTTCCTAAACACCCACTTATAGCCTATAATTGGTGTTCTTTACGTCTAGGGACAAGTTCCCATACCTTATTTCTCTCAAATTGGTTAAGTTTCTCTTACATAGCAAGTACCCAACTCTCATCATCAAGAGCCTCATCAATTGATTTTGGCTCAAGTTCAGAAACAAAAGCAAGATTATTATCTGAAGGATTAAGTTGAGATCTAGTACTTACACCCTTAGATGTATCACCAATGATCAAGTCCTTGGGATGATACTTGGAAAATCTCCAATCCTTGGGTAGATCTTGGCTTGGCTCTACTTGTTGTTGGTGATGTTGGTCTTCATTTATTCTTGATGAATTATCTTCTTCTTTATCTTCTTTTCTTGTAGAATTTTCTAATTCCAACTTCTCAAAGTCACGTACAAGATCATCAACAAAAATACCTTTCCTAATATCAAGTTTACTAGATTCATCAAAAACAATATTCATAGACTCTTCAACTATCATTGAACTTTTGTTAAAGACTCTATATGCTTTGCTTGAGATGAAATATCTTAAGAAGATACCTTAATATATTTTAGAATCAAAATTTCCAAGATTATCCTTGGTGTTCAAAATATAGCACTTACATCCAAATACTCTTAAGTATGATATCTTGGGTTTTCTACCATTCTATAACTCATAAGATCTTTTATTGAGAATGAATCTTTTAAAAACTTTATTTGTAATATAACATGTAGTGTTAATGGCTTTGGCCTAAAAATAATTTGGTAGAGAATACTCATTGAGCATTGTCCTAACCATTTCCACCAATGTTCTATTTTCTTCTCTACAACATCATTTTGTTGTGATGTTATAGGAGCTAAAAAATTATGAAAAACTATATTCTCCAAGCAATAATTTTCAAAAGACTCATTTTGAAATTCCTTTCCACGGTCTCTTCTAATAGAAGGTATGAAGTAACCTTTTCCATTTTGAGCCCTTTTTGCAAAGCTTTTAAAAGTATCAAATGAATCATTCTTATGAGCTAGAAAAGATACCCAAGTAAAACTAGAGTAGTCATCTACAAGGACTGGTGCATAATGCTTTCCACCTAAGCTAGCACTTCTAGTGGGTCCTATCAAGTCCATATGAATAAGTTGAAGGGGTCTAGTTGAACTTACAACATTTTTGGCTTTGTGAGAGGCATGATGTTGCTTCCCCATTTGGCATGGACCACATGTCTTGTCTTTGGAGAAGTTTAGCTTGGGAAGTCCTTCCACTAACTTTCCTTTAGATAGGCTTTGAAGAAGATCCATGCTTGTATGTCTAAGCCTTTTATGCCACAACTAAGCTTCATTGCTCATAGGCATAAGACACTTAAAAGATTAGTTAGCCAAATTGTCTAAGTCAATTAAGTAGGTATTGCCTTTCCTTTCACCCTTGAAAATAACCTTATCATCCACTAAAGTGGTGACTTGGCATTCTCTAGGATCAAAGGTGACTTTGTTACCTTTGTCACACAATTGACTTACACTTAACAATTTATGTTGTAAGCCACTAACTAAAAGAACATTATCAATTAAAGAGTAACCATTTATACCAATGGTTCCAATGCCAATTACCATACCCTTGGCATTATTACCAAATGTGACAACCCTACCTTCTTTTTTTTTAATGCCATGAATAGCTTATTAATTCTAATCATATGCTTGGAACATCCACTATCCACATGCCAATTGCTTGATTTAGTGGCAGCCACACTCCCTTGCACAACAAAAGTGAGTTACCTTTTCTTAGGTACCCAAGCATACTTGGGTCCTTGGAGGTTAGAACATGAAGGGTCCTCTAGTTTGAGGTGAGCCTTCCTAATATAGCAATGAATATTGATGTGTCCAAATCTCATGCAATAATGACATTAGAGTTTGGACTTAAGAGTCTTTCTCCTATACATAAATTTAGTATGAGTAAGAGGCCTTTTCATACCTTGGCCATGTGAATACATGCATGTACATGTATGATGAGTAAAAGTAGAGAATTTCTTATGAGAATGACCATGCTGTGTGTTGTACATATAAGCATGGTTAGCTCTTTGAGTCTTGGCTCTAGAGCTTGGGGAAGCCTTCCTTTTGCCCTTAGGCTTAGAAGGCTTAGTGTTAGGAACACTTTTCTTCCCAATTACCTCTACCATTAAAGATTGAGGTTCTGAAGGTCTAACAAATGTAGTTTGAGAAGATGAGGAGGCTCTATTGAAGCCTACACCATGTGTAATTAGTGGAGGTCTTTGTGATATAATCAATGTGTCCAAGGCTTCTTTTCATTTATGGAACTTGGAGATTGAGCTTCTAAGCTCAATGACTTCTCCCTTTAGAGTGTCATTCTCCTTTCTTAGTGAAGCCATTGAAGAAGATGATATTGAAAGACTATCCACTGATTTTTTTGAGCTCATCATTAGATGCTCTCAATTCTCTTACAATGTCATTAAGGGATTTATATTCATCCTCTAGCTTTTGGCATTTTCTTTTGTAAGATTTCATTTGTGACTTGTATTTGTCACATCTCATTGTTAGAGCCTTTAGAAGTTCTTCATCAATCTCATCAAATTCAAAATCAGAATTAGAATAAGAAGTACTTACCTCATTTGTAGAATCCTTTTGTGCCATGAAATAAATATTGGCAACTTCTCATTCTTTTTCTTCTTCACTTAAGCTATCATCCCTAGTGCCTGAAAAGCTCTTCTTCTTCTCCTTGTCCCATCTCTTTTTCTTCTTCAATTTGGGACACTTATACTTTATGTGGCCTTGCTTGCCACATTCATAGCAAGTGACATCATTAGATTTCTCTCTTGGACTAGGAGTTGTCTTCTTGAAGCCTTTTCTTATTTTTCTTCTTTTGATCAACTCTTTTGTCTTCCTTAATAGCATTGCTAGCTCTTCTTCTTCCTTGTCACTTTCTTCATCACTTGAGGTAATTTCTACCTCCTTCTCCTTTGTTGAAGACTTAAGAGCTAGGGTTCTTCTTTATTTTTTCGGTTTATCTCCTTGGCCTCTTAACTTCTTCATTTGTTCATCTTTTTGTAAGTCCAACTCATGAGTCAAGAGTTTGCCTATCAAAACGTCTGTTGGCACCTTTCCAATCTTTGGATTGGACTCTTAGATGCTGCACACTCTAGCACCAAATTTATCTAAAGGAAAGGTTTTGAGGATTTTTGTGTTTACCTCATAGTTTGTGAGTGTCCTTCCAAATTTCATCATGTTGGTGATTATAGATAGGAGCCTATTCGTCATTTTGGTGATGCTTTCATTGTCCTTCATTATGAATAGCTCTCATTCGATTGCGTACATCTCCAACTGGCTTGACTTAACTAGAGTTGTGCCTTCATGGTAGTTCTCAAGTGTCTTCAAAATGGCATGTGTTATTTGCAATGTTGCACTCTTCCAATCTCTTCTATAGAGAGAGAGAGGTTAGAAGAATGGTCATTGCCCTTTTATTTTTGCCATTTAATCTCTGGTGAGCTTTAACCCATTCTGCTATTGGGATAAGTTATTTAATTCCATCCACTACCTTAGTGGGTGGCTTCCATCCTTTTACAACCACATCCCATAAGTCCACCACATCTGTGTCAAGATAGATTTCCATTTTATACTTTCAATGAGTATAGTCAGTTCCATCAAAGTGAGGCTTGAGGTGTGAGTGGATTTCCTCTTGTGTTATGATCTTTTACTTACCAATAAAGGTTTTTTTGAATGTTTAGGTTTTGATACCACTTATTGGCCCTAGGCACCAAGAAGGAGGGGTTGAATTGGTATATAAAAATTAAAACAAGAAGGTAAGAAAGAAAATAAGTAGAATGAAGACACAAGATTTATAGTGGTTCAAATATAATCGACCTTACGTCCACTCTCTAATTCTCAGCAATTGGGTGTTCTACTATCTTCCAATGGTGTTTTTAAGCTCACACCAAACCTTTACACTAGTGTTTTGAAGGATCACACAACAACCTTTACACTTGTGTTTTTAAGGCTCACACAATAACCTTTACACGTGTTTTTAAGGCTCATACAACCACCTCTTTTAGTGTTTTTATAGGCTTACACTACAACCTTTACAAATGGTATTTATGCTCACACCCAACAATCACCTAAAGAAGAGAAAAGATTGAGTAGTAAAATTGCAAGAGTTTGGGTTATAAATTAATGAATTCTCTTGCATTTACATATGTTTGGTAAGGCATTTATAACCTCTACCCACCGAAGAGATGTTGCAACAAAACTGGTAACAAATCTCTAAAGTATGCTAGATAAAATTTTGCATTAAATTCTTATTAGGCTTCATTCGCGATCGCTACTACTCTTTCATAGTTGCTATTTTTTAATTTTCCATATGGGAGCCAAAAATTACGGCAAAAATCTTCGTTTGTGTCTAACGGCTAGTCCATGTGTCATCTTCCTATTGGTTCACTAAGAAAATATGGTTGTTACCTTTCACCTGCTCATAAAAGTAGTGGTCGTGATTTTCCTTGTACAGGACGCGAATTCATCTGTCAAAATGTTTATCTTCTTTTTCAGGATTCGCGGTCGCTACCCACAAGTTACCATCGCCATTTTTGTCTTCCAACGATCACCTGGGACACTTGTCATGTTGTGGGTGTGGACTTGATTCCCTCTTGAGTTACTTTGAAATTCGTAGTCGCGACTGAGGCGTGACACACACCACAAATTCTTCTGTGACTTTGGCACTCGCATCTTTGTATCGATCATGATAGAGAAGTGGCCTTTGAATTCATCTGTCCAATTTGTCAACATGCCTTAGTCTAGTTCACGGTCGTGATTTAAGAAGTTGTGATCGCGAATTATGAGGTTTTTTGCCTTCTTTAGGGATTTTGAGCTTCACCCAACTTAAAATTTAGAGACTATCTAAACACTGCAAAACAACACTTAATTGAAACATTAGAATTGATCAATCTCCTCTGTCAAGATCAAAAGTGGTTTAAGACTTAGGATTAACACTCATAGTCCAACATGATCAAATGACCATTTAAAATGAGTATGAACATGAAGGACAATTAGTGGTAAGTCCTCATTTCTTCAATGACATTAACTACCATTATTGTATAATGTATTACTTCATAATGTCAGAATCCATTAATCTATGAAGTGTTGTCCCTTGGTGCCCTAAAAGGGGAAGGGTGTTGAACAAGACAATGAAAGTTAATACAAATTAAAACTAAATGCAAAAATAGATGAAGGATCAAGGCACAAAATTTATAGAGGTTTGACACAACTTGCCTATGCCTCTCATCTAGTATTTCCACTAAAGCCTTCACTATATTGATATTTTAATGTGCTATCAATAACCTTTGCAAAGTAAGTTTTCGAGCACTACCAAACCTTTACAAGTGATAGATTCTTGGGCTCTATCAATCTCTTAGAAATAGTTCACAAGTACTACTTAATTGTAACCTAAAATAATTTCTAAGTATTACCTTAAACCTTTCACAAGATATAGTTTTCAAGGTTTTCCAATGTAAGGTTTTCTTAAACTAAATACATCAATTTAAGAAGGGGGAAAAATTTTTTCACTTCACCAATAAAGATACTTTAACTATTCTTACAAGGTATAATTGATGAGGTTAAGGGTGAAGATAATTTTTGAAAAGCTTGTTCTGCAAACTCTATTTTGAAGAAAACTCTTGCAAGCTTTGAATAATGAACTTTTCTTAATTGTTAGATCACTTTTTGTTCACCCTTTTAATTGAGAATGGTTTTCACAAAAGAATACTCACTTAATGGAATAGTTTTCTATTTATTTCTATTGAGAGCGGGTCTTTTCATAGCATGAATAAAGAACTAGCTATTAGAAAAAAGAGATGTCACTTAACAGTACAATTGTAGGCTATAAACACCCATTGAGTAATCTCCACGCTCATTGCTGAAACATCAATCATTATTGATTTTCATGCAAATAGGTGGTTGTCAAACAAAATACACCTTTAACGATCATTGACTATATTGAAATGCCTGTTAGGACTAGTTGTTAAAGAGAAGTTGACTTAAGGCTCCTCATTTGACTTTCATATTGGTTAAATTTACTTTTTCTTCAATGATCGTTGGATAAAAATAATGGTCATTATTTTTAAACCTTAATGCCCATTGGGTGAAGATTAATGCCCGTTGTTGATTCTCAGAAAGTATTTGCTTGGTGCTCTATTTTATAAGATCTACATAAATGTTTCAACGGTTGTTGGAGTGTTTGCAATGCCCATTGGTAGCACCTTAGCCGTCTATTGAGATGTGAATATCCCTTATTGAGGGGTCCAGAGCTTATAGCTCAAACTAGAGCATTTCTCCAATGTCTATTGATAAACTCTTAATGCTCGTTGGATGTGCTCAATGCCTGTTGAGATATTGAGTGTGCCTCATTAGGGGGTCTAGACATTTTAGCATAATCTATAGATTTTTTCAATGCCTGTTGTGAAGGCCTAATGCTCGTTTTGAGTTTTGGAGAATTTTACTCAATCTAAGGAACTTTGTCCAAGACCAATTGTGAAAGTGGAATGCCTATTATGAGGGCAGGATCAATGCTTGTTGTGAAAATACAACACCCGTTATGAGGTTTAATGAGCATATCTATGTTTAAGCAGTTGTCCAATGCCTACTGGAAATATGGGCAACACTTGTTGAGTGGTATAGAAAGCTATACTCAAGCTGGAGTGTTTCTCCAACACCTTTTGTGATATTTCAATGCCCGTTGTGAGGTCCAAAATGCCTGTTGGAGGTAGACAAGACCCATTAGTCTGATAAGCTGGGTTTGCCTTGATCTTCACTCTTTAAAATTTTGAGTTTTCAAACAGAATTCTTTCTCCAATCATCATAATTTAAAGATTTTATTGTTCCTACAAGATCTAACATAGATAACTTAGGCAAAAGGTTAGTTTTATGACTTATTTTGTAATAATCAAAACAAGACTTGGAACCTTGAGATTCAACATTCTCCCCTTTTTTAATGATGACAAACAATCTAATAAAAATAATAAGGATACATATGTTAAGTGATCAAGTCTTAACTCCCTTTTAATTTATCATGTTCCCCTTGAGTTGTTCTTTTAAGTATTTGTAATATGTTTATCTTGTCATGATTTATCATTTTGCTATCCCTTAAGATATGCTTATCATTTTGCTACCCCTTAAGATATGTTCATATTATATATACCATTGTATTTCTCCCACTTTGTAATTATTAAAAAGAAGTAAACAATAGGGAAAAGATCAAGTAAAAGAGCATATATAAACCATATATTCATTACAATAGAATTTAGATAATAATTTACTTTACATTGGAAAAGATATTTTGTCTAACATCAACTATTTTTAAAAAAACAACAGAAACAAAAAGTGTAACATCCTTATCCTCATTCATTGGCATAATCACATGAACATAATCATTGCATAAATGATTTAAAATCCCATGTGAACATATGCATTGGATAAATGATCATTTAGATATGTGAATTAGATAAGCACAATGATGACACTTACACAATTGCATTTGGGACACTTGAACATATATGTAATATTTGTATAGTTACAAGGCAAATTATCTTATGTTGTGTGCTTGATATAACATCATAAATAATGGCATTTTAGAGCTTATTTAAAAGTATAAGGAGCACATAGGGATTAGGAGATAGATGATGGTGATGAAAGAGTGAAGAAGAGGGACTAAAAGAGGAATATTGAATTTTCAACCAATGGTAGTGAGACACCATGATTTTGCCTTACTATGGTATATATACTGTAACATCCCCATCTACATTCATTAGCATTATCATATGAACATATTCATTGTATAAATGATTTGAAATCCCACATGAACATATGTATTGGATAGATGATCATTTAGACATGTGAATTGGATAAGCATGACGATGACACTTGCACCATTGCATTTGGGACACTTGAACATATATATAATGTTTGCATAGTTGTATGAAAAATTATCTTATGTTGTGTGTATGTTATAGTATCATAAATAATGGTGTTTTAGAGCTTATTTAAAAGTATAAGGAGCATCTAGGGATTAGGAGATGGATGAAGGTGCTTAAGGAGTAAATAAAAGGACTAAAAGAAGAAAAGTGAACTTCTAACCAGTGAAAGTGAAACACCATGATTCTGTCTTGTTGCAATAGGTTTACAAGTGGAATTTTTCATCCATTAGGATCATAATAGAGTTTAAATGTGAGGGGCATCAGAAGAAAGAGAAAGCTGAAGAAGAAAGAAAAAAAGGAAGAAGAAGAAGAAGAAGAAGAAGAAAAAAAAAGAAGAAAGAGAGGGAGAAGAGTAAGATGTGTAGGAAAGATTTATAAGGTTTTCTGATTATGGGACAATAAATAAATTAATTTATTTTCTTCCCACATGAAATTAGCCCTTCATGACATGTTAATCATGCATGGTTAGTGAGAATTATTAAGTATTTGAGGTAGGACTCTTGGATGGAAATTGAAATCCAAGAGAACAAGAGCTAATTATGTTGGTTTTATTATTAGAGCAGAATTTTTTACCCACGATTTTATAACCCTAGAAGAAGAATTAGGGAAAGTACAAAATATGAAAGTTGTAGCTTTATGATCCATCTAAATTCACATGAAATAGTTTTGATTGAATTGTTATGTGGAAAAAGATATGCCTCATTGATTAGGACTGACCCTATACCTGGATGAAACCTCACCTATCTTTTAAATTTGTTTTCCAAGAATTTGATGACTATAGATTCAGAATTTGATGGTGTTACAAACTTAGAAGTTATATATTTACATATTTAATCTGCGTGCCTGTGAAATTTCTTTGCCAAATTTGTTAGACTAGGATGGTTAATCCTAAGTCTTGGACCTCTTTTGATCTTAACAAAAGAGATTGATCATGTGTAATGTTTCAATTAAGTGTTGTTTTGCAGAAATTAAGTTAGTTTTTCCATTAGAAGTTGGAAGGATTGCATAATCCTCAAGTAGGCAAAGTTCATTTAAATTCACGGTTAGTGGTCTATAATTCGCGACCTCGACTTAGTTCAAGGAAAGGGTGAAACTCGGCTAGAAGGATTCACAGGCATCATTATTGTCGCGACTGATCTAAAGATGGGAGTGTCAAAGTCATAAACGAATTCACAATGTGTGTCACACTTCAGTCTCGCCCGCGACTTTCAAAGTAATTAAATAGGCAAGCCAATCCACAATCAGAGCATGGTAAGTGTCCTATGTATCTGTTGGAGAAAAAAAAATTGTGAGAGCAACATTTTGGGTAGCGACCACGACTCCAAAAGAAGAAGATTGTATTTCAAATAGATGGATTTGCATTCTTAGTCACGTCCTGTACAATAAAGAATCGTAACTGCGACTTTTATGGGCAGTTAGAACACAACAATTATATTTTCTTGATGGACCAATGAGAAGCTACCACGTGAACTAGCCGTTAGACACAAACGGGTTTTTCCACCATAATTTTTTGCTCCCATATGGAAATTTGGATTTCACGACCGTGATTAACCAGTAGCTACTGCGACTCCAGCCTGACATGTAATTAATGTAGAATCTGCCTAGCATGTCTTGAAAATTTATTGAGCTTTAAAGTCTAACGTCCCTTTGGTTGGTATGGGGTATAAATACTCTACCAAACAGTGAGAAATTAGATAGATAGAGAATTCATTACTTGTGCTAAAGCTCTCAATCTTTTGCTACTCATTTTCTTCTCTTCTTTATGAGATTGTAAGTGTTGGATGTGAGCATTAAATACCAAGTGTAAAGGTTATAGTGTGAGCCTGTAAAAACACTAAAAAGAGGTTGTTGTGTAAGCCTTAAAAACACAAAGTGTGAAGGTTATTGTGTGAGCCTTAAAAACACATAGTGTGAAGGTTGTTGTGTGAGCCTTGAAAATACAAAGTGTAAAAGTTAGTTGTGAGCTTAGAAACACCATTTGAAGTTAGTGGAACTCCCAATTACAGAGAATTGGGGAGTGGATATAGGGTCGATTATACCCGAACCACTATAAATCGCATGCCTCATTTTTCTACTCTTATCTATTCCTTGCTCCTAATTTTTTTTATACCAATTCAACCACCCCCCCCCCCCCCTCCCCCCCTTATTGGTGCCAAGAGCCAATAAGTGGTATTAGAGCCAAATCTCACATTTTAGCCATGATTGGGTGAGCAAAGTTCATGGCACAAGAGGAAATCCACTCACACCTGAAGCCTCACTTTGATGGATCCAACATACTCATTGGAAGTATAAAATGGAAATGTACCTTGACACAAATGTGGTATACCTTTGAGATGTGGTTGTCAAAGAATGGAAGCCACCCAGTAAAGTAGTGGATGAAATTAAAGAACTTATCCCAAGGGAAGAATGGGCTGAAGCTCACAGGAGATCAAATGGCAAAAATGAAAGAGCAGTGGCCATTCTTCTAAGCTCTCTCTTAAGGGAAGAGATTGGAAGAGTGCAACATTGCCAAATAGCACATGCCATTTGGAAAACCCTTGAGAACTACCATGAAGGCACAACTCTGGTTAAATCAAGCAGTTTGGAGATGTACGTGTTAGAATGGGAGCTATTTATGATGAAGTAGCATGAAAGCATCATCGAGATGATGAATAGGCTCCTATCCATCATCACCAACATGAAGAAATTAGGAAAGACTCTCACAAAATTTAAGGTAAACACAAAAATCCTCAAAACTCTTCCTTTAGATAAGTTTATTACTAGAGTGTGCAACATCCAAGAGTCCAATCCAGAGATTGGAAAGGTTCCAACAGATGTGTTGATAGGTAAACTCTTAACTCATGAGTTGGCTTTACAAAAAGATGAGCAAATGAAGAAACTAAGAGGCCAAGGAGATAGATCAGGAAAAGAAAGAAGAACCCTGGCTATCAAATCCTCAACAAAGTAGAAGGAGGTAAAAATTACCTCAAGTGACAAGGAAAAAAAGGAACTAGCAATGTTCTCAAGAAGGACAAAGGAGTTGATCAAAAGAAGAGAAGAAAGAAAAAGTTTCAAGAAGACAGCTCCTAGTCCAAGAGAGAGATCTAATGATGTCATTTGCTATGAATGTGGCAAGAAAGGCCACATCAAGTACGATTGTCCAAAATTAAAGAAGAAGAAGAGATGGGACAAGGAGAAGAAGAAGAGCATTTCAACCACTTAGGATGATAGCTCAAGTGAAGAAGAGGAAGAAGGAGAAGTTGCTAATATTTGTTTCATGGCATAAGAAGATTCTACAAATGAGGTAAGTACTTCTTCCCATTCTCATTTTGATTTTGAATTTGATGAGATAGATGAAGAGCTTCTAGAGGCTCTAACTATGAGATATGATAATACAAGTTACAAATAAAATCTTACAAAAGAAAATGTCAAAAATTAGAGGATGATTATAAAACCCTTAATGACATTGTAAGAGAATTGAGAGTGGCTAATGATGAGCTTAAAAAATATGTGGATAATCTTTCTACATCATATTCTTCATTGGCTTCATTAAGAAAGGAAGGGAGAAGTCATTGAGCTTAGAAGCTGAATCTCCAAGTTCTATAAAAGGAAGGAAGCATTGGACACATTATTTGTGTCATAAAGACCACCACTAATTAGACATGGTCTAGGCTTCAATAGAGCCTCCTCATTATCTCAAACCACATTTGTTAGATCTTCAGAACCTCAAACCTAAAGGGTTGAGGTAATTGGGAAGAAAAGTGCTCCTAGCACTAAGCCTCCTAAGCCTAAGGGCAAAGGAAAGGCTCCCCCAAGCTCAAGAGTCAAGACTCAAGGAGCTAACCATACCTACATTTACAACAAATAGCATGGTCACTCTCATAAAAAATTCTCTACTCCTACTCATCATACATGTACATGCATGCATTTGCATAGTGAAGGTATGAGAAGTCCTTCTACTCATACTAAACATGTGCATAGGAGAAAGACTCATAAGTCTAAACTCTAATGCCATTATTGCATGAAATATGAGCATGTTAACATTCATTGTTTTATTAGGAAAGCTCACCTGAAATTAGAGGACCCTTCATCTTCTAACCCCCTAGGACCCAAGTATGCTTAGGCACCTAAGAAAAGGTAACTAACTTTTGTTATGTAGAGGAGTGTGGCAACCACCAAATCAAGCAATTGGCATATGGATAGTGGATGTTCTAAGCATATGATTGGAAATAAAAAGCTATTCATGACATTGAAAGAAAAAGAAGGTGGAGATGTCACATGTGTTAACGATGCCAATGGTAAGGTAATTGGCATTGGAACAATTGGTAAGAATGGTTGTTCATTAATTAATAATGTTTTATTAGTTAATGGCTTACAACATAATTTGTAAAGTGTAAGTCAATTGTGTGACAAAGGTAACAAAGTCACCTTTGATCTTAGGGAATACTGAGTCACCACTTTAGTGGATGATGAGGTTATTTTCAGGGGATAAAGGAAAGGCAATACCTACTCAATTGACTTAGACAATTTGGCTAATCAATCTTTTAAGTGTCTTATGTCTTTAAGCAATGAAGCTTGGTTATGGCATAGAAGGCTTGGGCATGCAAGCATGGATCTTTTTCAAAGCCTATCTAAAGGAAAGTTGGTAGAAGGCCTTTCCAAGCTGAATTTCACTAAGGATAAGACATGTGGTCCATGCCAAATGGGGAAGCAACATCAAGCCTCCCACAAATAAAAAATGTTATAAGTTGTATTAGACCTTTTTAACTAGTTCATATGGACTTAATAGGACCTACTAGGAGTGTTAGCTTAGGTGGAAAGCATTTTGCACTTGTCCTAGTTGATGACTACTCTACGTTTACTTGGGTATCCTTATTAGCTCATAAGAGTGATACTTTTGAAGCTTTCAAGAGTTTTGCAAAAGGAGTTCAAAATGAAAAAGGTTACTTCATTTCTTCTATTAAAAGTGACCATGGAAAGGAATTTCAAAATAAGTCTTATGAAACTTATTGTTTGGAGAATGAAGTTTCTCATAATTTTTCAACTCCTAGGACACCACAACAAAATGGTGTTGTAAAGAGAAAAAATAGAACACTAGTAGAAATGGCTAAGACCATGCTCAATAAGTATTCTTTATTGAATTACTTTTAGGCCGAAGCCATTAATACTTCGTGTTACATTGCTAATAGAGTTTTCAAAAGACCCATTCTCAATAAAACTTCTTATGAGCTATGGAATGGTAAAAAACCCAAGATTTCAAACCTAAGAGTATTTGGATGTAAGTACTATATTTTAAATACCATGGATAATCTTGGGAAATTTGACTTCAAAATCAATGAAGGAATGTTTTTAGGCTATTCCACCTCTAGCAAGGCATATAAAGTCTTTAACAAAAGTTCAATGGTAGTTGAGGAGTCTATGAATGTTGTCTTTGATGAATCTAGTAAACTTGATCTTAGAAAATGTATTTTTATTGATGATCTTATAGGTGATTTTGAAAAGCTGGAATTGGAAGAAACCATAAGAAAAGAGGACAAAAGCAAGGAAGGAGGTGAATCATCAAAGGAAGATGAAGAGCCACAACATCAATAAAGAGATGAGCCAAGCCACGATCTACCCAAAGATTAGAGACTTTCTAAGTATCACCCCAAGAACTTAATCATTGGTGATACCTCAATAAGTGTAAGTACTAGATCTCAACTTAATCCTTTAGATAATAATATTGCCTTTATTTCTCAACTTTAGCTAAAATCAATTGATGAGGCTCTTGATGATGAGAGTTGGGTACTTGCTGTGCAAGAGGAACTCAACCAAGTTGAGAGAAACAACGTATGGGAACTTGTCCCTAGGCTTAAGGAACACTCAATTATAGGTTGCAAATGGGTGTTTAGGAACAAGTTAGATGAGTAAGGTCTTATCACTGGAAATAAAGCTAGATTGGTTGCTAAAGGGTACAACAAAGAGGAAGACATAAATTATGATGAGACCTTTGCCCCCAATGCAAGATTAGAGGCCATTAGGATACTCTTAGCTTATGCATGCCACATGAATTTTAAGCTTTTTCAAATGGATGCTAAAAGTGCATTTTTGAATGGAATAATTGAGGAGGAAGTTTATGTTGAACAACCTCTTAGTTTTGAGTCACATTGTTTTCCAAACCATGTTTCTAAATTAAACAAAGCCTTATATGGATTGAAACAAGCTCTAAGAGCTTGGTATGAAAGGCTTAGTTCATTTCTCTTGAAAAAAGATTTTGAAAAAGGAAAGGTGGACACCACATTATTTGTTAAAAATCATAAGCATGATATACTAACTGTTTAAATCTATGTTGATGATATCATTTTTGGTGCTACTAATGAGTCTCTTTACGAGAATTTTGCTAAGTGTATGACTAGGGAATTTGAAATGAGCATGATGGGAGAGCTCAAATTCTTTCTTGGTCTACAAATCAAGCAAACCAAATAAGGGATCTTCATCAACCAAGCCAAGAACACAAGGAAAATACTTAAGAAGTTTGGTATGGATGGTTCTAAAGTAGCTAAGATCCCCATGAGTGTTACCATCGAACTAGATAAAGATGAATCGGGTAAGACAATAAATGAAAAGAGATATCGAGATATGATCATATCTCTACTTTATCTTACTGCTTCTAGGCCAAATATCATATTTAGTGTTTGTATGTGTGCTAGGTTCCAATCCTCTCCTAGAGAATCATTTAAATCCTGTTAAGAGAATTTTTAAGCATTTGCATAACACAATTCACTTAAGGTTATGGTATCCTAGGGATTCATCCTTTAGTCTCATAGGATATTCGGATGCAGATTATGCGGGTAGCTTATTAGATAGAAAAAGCACTTTCAGGACTTGCTAATTTATAAGAGAATGCTTAGTATCTTGGTTTAGCAAAAAGCAAGTGTCGGTTGCCTTATCCATGGCAGAAGCCGAGTATGTTGCTGTGGGTTATTGTTGCACCTACGTTCTTTAGATGAAATAACAATTGAAGGATTTTAGCAAAGTGATTGATCACATTCTTATTAAATATGATAACACAAGTATTATTAATCTTTCTAAGAATCCCATCGAACACTTTAACAACAAATACATAGATAGTAGACATCATTTTCTTAGAGATCATGTGCAAAAGGGTGAAGTTATGTTAGAGAAAACATCCCTTTCATAATCTTCGCACTTGTTGTCATTTATTCTGAATTTTGGTCAAAAATTTTGATTGAAACCAAACACGACCCAAGATCCTCCTTAGCCAAACACATTAAGATCCTACCCCTTTGGATACTCCATCATATCATCACCTTTTAGATAAATGCTAGAGGTGATGGGAACGAGAAAGTATCACAGAAAGACTTGGCATTTCTTTTCTACCTTGTCAAAAATAAACTAATTCAAACTAGCCGGTATCTTGTAGATCAATTGATTCACATGATTACCAAACCCAAGAGCCAATTCTTGCTACCTTCACATATCACAGTCATTTACCGATTTGTAGGAGCACTTAATGAGAAAAATGAGAAATTCCTCACTAAGAAACTTCTCCCTTCACAAAACTTCTTTGATCTCACCTACCTTATCAACGCCAAGGCTATTCATCTAGACACCTATGCGTATACTCTAGGTGTAGTTGGAGCAAAGAAAATGGAGACTTCACAAGCTTCCAAAAGAAATAAGCTAGCTATTGAAGAAGGAGCCCCATCCATCCCTCCTCAATCAAAGCCTAAGGCAAAACTCTCCCATGCAACCATCAACAAGAAGCTTGATAAGTTGATGAGGATGATGAAAAAGGAGATTTATGTTCCTATCTCATCTTCATAGTTATATGGTTGATTTGCAAGAGAAGGTGGGAGTTCCCCCTTGCCATCTTCTGGACTTCACAGAGTTTGAAAACACTCATGAAGAAGAAGGCAATGATGAAATGGAGGATGGAGATGAGGCTGAAGGTGAAGATCAGGGTGAAGATGAAGACTTTTCTGAAGATGATTCTCCTACTTTCTAGTTTAGGATCTCTTTTGTATTTTTTTTCTTTTGCAAAATGTGATCCCACACAACTTGTCTCCAATATATATATATATATATATATATATATATATATATATATATATATATAGGTTGTTTCTTTGTTGAAATTCTATGTTATGTATTTGTTTTACTTCAATTGTTTATGCATTTGCTCCTAATGTTTACTTAACTACTTATGCATGTATTCTTTTCCCTTATGTGTACCCTTTTTTTGATCTTGCCAAAGAGGGAGAAATAGAAAGAATCTAAGTCTAAGGGAAAGAAAATAATAACTCGAAAATTATAACATAAGTTAAGGGGGAGTATCATGAGCATCATACTATCATACTTAGGATTTTTTTTAGAAATTTTACTTTGAATGTTTGAATGTCATACTTAGGAAATTTCACCTTAAGTATTCTTCACTCCAACTTCACATTTCTGCGTTATTTTCCATTAGGATCAATCTAGGTTGTCAAAATCAAAATGGGGGAGATTGTTGGACTATAATGGTTAATCCTAAGTCTTGGACCTCTTCTGATCTTGACAAAAGAGATTGATCATGTCTAATGTTTCAATTGAGTGTTGTTTTGTAGAAATTAAGTTAGTTTTTCCATTGGAAGTTGGAAGGATTGCATAATCCTCAAGTAGACAAAGTTCATCCAAATTCGCAGTCAGTGGTCTGTAATTTGTGACTGCGACCTATCTCAAGAAAAGGGTGAAACTCGGCTAGAAGGATTCGCAAGCATCATCACTGTCGTGACTCATCCAAAGATGGGAGTGCCAAAGTCACAGACGAATTCGCGGTGTGTGTCATGCCTCAGTTGCGATCGTGACTTTCAAAGTAATTAAAAAGGGAAACCAGTCCACAATCATAGCATACCAAGTGTCCCAGGTATTCATTGGGGAACAAAAATTGGGAGAACAACATTTTAGGTAGCGACTGCGATTTCAAAATAAGAAGATTATCTTCAAACGGAAGGATTCGCTTTCTCAATCACGTCTCGTACAATGATGAATCGCAATTGTGGCTTTTGTGGCAGTTAGAACACAACGACTATACTTTCCTGATAGACCAATGAGAAGTTATCACGTGGACTAGCCATGAGACACAAATGGGTTTTTCGTCGTAATTCTTAGCTCCCGTATGGAAATTTTGATTTTACGGCTGCGATTGACCAGTAGCAACCATGACTCCATGCAATTAATACAGAATTTGCCTAGCATGTCTTGAAGATTTATTGAGCTTTAAAGTCTAACATCTCTTTGGTTGGTATGAGGTATAAATACTCCACTAAACAATGAGAAATTAGATAGATACAGAATTCATTACTTATGTTAAAGCTCTCAATCTTTTGCTACTCATTTTCTTCTCTTCTTTATGAGATTGTAAGTGTTGGGTGTGAGCATTAAACTCCAAGTGTAAAGGTTATAGTGTGAGCCTGTTAAAACACTAAAGAGAGGTTATTGTGTGAGCCTTAAAAACACATAGTGTAAAGGTTGTTGTGTGAGCCTTGAAAACACAAAGTGCAAAAGTTAGGTGTGAGCTTAAATACACCATTTGAAGTTAGTGGAACATCCAATTACAAGAAATTGGGGAGTGGATGTAGGGTCGATTATACCCGAATCACTATAAATCACGTGCCTCAATTTTCTACTCTTTTCTATCCCTTGCTCCTAATTTTTTTTTATACACCAATTCAACCCCTCCCCTCACCCCCTTCCTTCTTGGTACCTAAGGCCAACAAAATTTAACATGGTTGATGAGATATTGCACCTTCATCATGACTGATTGTCAATATGTTGAAAACCTGCTCACCCTGAGATTGGTCATTTGTTTTGGTGACTTTATAGATAGAATTAGACAATGAGTAAAACATTAAAAATATTCCTTTATATATTGTGTAACTTTTGGTAAATCATTTTTGTAATTTGATTTGTACAATTTGAGATACCTAAGAATGTAAGACCTACTTAGACTAAGATGACATTGAAATGGGACAAAATTCAAAAATTCACCAATTTTTTATATGTCTTATATTAATATAAAATTTGAGTACGTTGTATCATTATGTGTTTAGTTTATTTGAAAAAAAGAATGAAGTCTTTTGGATAAGTATATCTAGAGTTATTACTATGAGAGTGTAGCAAGCTTAGGTTGCCATATAAGGAAAACATGCATAAACACTAGGTCAACTTGCATGGATCATGCCATAGTTGCATATCAATCATTCATAATCATTTTGACATACTTAATACCATGTATGTATCAAATATTAGGATATCAACACTTTGAGGAAGCCCTAGAGAGAGAACCAAATCTACTATAAAGGTTGGTCACATCAAGAGGTGAGTAAAAAATGTAATTAGATTCTAATGTGTATGTGTGATAATTTTATGACATGATTATGTTCTATTCCATGTATATGTGATTGAAATATTACACTTTACATATGGATACAAGTCAAGTGAAAATTATATGTTTGTAATGATTCCTTGGTATATCATTGTTATGAACACTTGTATATGGAACTAAAAGGACGTTGTGACCGATTTGTCAAACACTTGCAAATCACTTAGAAAAGGATCAATATGTCCTATTGGCACATGTTATTGATATTCACTTGTTATATGCTCGCCAACAAAATCAAATGTCACTTAAATCACATGAATTCTCAGGAGTGGTGTTTGCTTTGTAAGGTCACGACAAAATCAATCTATTGCATTAGCACTTGCAAAGTCAATTGTTATACTTGTAATGTATCCTAATGATATTTAATTGTTGATTATGTCATAAGAATCTTATTGCTATTTTTATTCATTGAGTCGTAACTCACCAAATCACAATTATATTTTTCAGATACTGAAGTATAAGGTTTGGATACTTTGGTATATAGAGTTTTGCTTAGAGACTTATAGACCATTGGTCGTCGGCTAAATTCTAACTTTCTCTCTCCTTGTGTCATATACATACATCTAAATAGGAACCAATTTATAGTCACTAGCCTTGAACATTAGTTAACATATATGTACATTAAATACATGTTGGATTGTGTATGTATGATGAATAAAACCTTTATGCATATGTATTTTCGGACATGATTACCATGTTTTATAAATGTAAATGGTTGTTACATATACAAATTAAAATTTTCATCTTTTAAGGTCAGCCAAAAATGCGAGGGAGTGTACAAAATAGAAAGAAAGAAAGCAAGAAAAGAGGAAGAAGAAGAAGAAGAAGAAGAAGGAGAGGGAGAAGAGTGAGCTAGCTTGGAGGAAACCCTAAGTTTTTATAGTTTTGGCAAAAGAAGTAAGTGATTTTATCTTCTTTTAACATGAAATTCCTGCCTCATAACATGTTAAATATGTATGATTAGGAAGAATTATGGAGTAATTTATGGTAGAGTTCATGTATGTAGGTTGAAGCTTAAAAGAAATAAGAGGTAATTGTGTTGGTTTTGTTATTAGAGCATTTTTTATACCTACGATTTCATAACCCTACGAGAGGAATTTGGGAAAATGTAAGATATGAAATTGGATCTTTATGCCCCATCTAAATGCATGTAAAACATTTTTGCTTAATTTGGTGTGTGTGAGAAGATATGGCTCCTTCATTAGGGTTCTTTCCTAACCAATTGAAATCTCCTCAGTATTTCGATTTTCATATATGTTGATGACCTTATGTGTTAATTTAGACAAAGTGAAAAACATGAAATTTGTAGGGTT
The DNA here is from genome assembly GCA_949677035.1 of Omphalea diandra. Classification (NCBI taxonomy): domain Eukaryota; kingdom Viridiplantae; phylum Streptophyta; class Magnoliopsida; order Malpighiales; family Euphorbiaceae; genus Omphalea; species Omphalea diandra. The sequence goes on along the minus strand of CATIWR010086813.1, from coordinate 12,965 downwards.
ATATCGCCTCTAAGTATTAATAAAGCAGTTTTTCCTAATTTGTTGTGTGGAAAGATATATGGCTCATTGATTGTGACTGACCCCGAACCCGATGAAACCTCATCAGACTCTTAATTTTGTTTTACAAGAACTTGAGGGTCATAGAATCTGAATTTGATGATGTGAAAAACTTGAAAGTTGTATATTTATGTATGATATACATTCGTGTAAAATATTATTTTCAAATTTGTCTTAGTTGATGAGATACTACCCCTTCATCATGACTTATTGTCAACATGTTGAAAACCTGCTCACCCTGAGATTGGTCATTTGTTTTGGTGATTTTATAGATTGAATTAGACATGAGTAAAACATGAAAAATGTTTTTTTATGTGTTTTGTAACTTTTGGTAATTTATTTTTGTAATTTGATTTGTATAATTTGTATACCAAGCATTCAAAATCATTTTGACATACTTTTAACCATGTATGTATCAAATGATAGGATTTCAACACATTGAGGAAACCTAAGAGAGAGGACCAAACCTACCATAAAGGTTGGTTACATCAAAAGATGAGTAAAAACCATAATTAGATTCTAATGTGTATGTGTGATAATTTTATGATAGGATTATGTTTATATTACATGTATATGTGATTGAATTGTTACATTTTACATGTGAATACAAGTCAAGTGAGAATTATATGCTTTTAATGATTACTTGGTATACCATTGTAAATGAACACTTGCATATGAAACTAAAAGGATATTATGTCCAGCTTGTCAAACATTTACAAATCACTTGGTAAAGGGACCAATATGTCCTATTGGCATATGTTATTGATAAAATGATTCACTTATTATATGTTGACCAGTAAAATCAAATGTCACTTGAATCACATGAATTGTTGGGAGCAGTGTTTCGAGAAAAATCAATCTATTGCATTTGCACTTGCATTGTTAATTCTTATACTTGTAATGTATCTTGATAGTATTTTATCGTTGGTTGTGTCATAATAATCTAATTATTATTTTTATTCATTGAGTCGCGATTCACAAAATTGCAATTATATTTTTCAGATACTGAAGCATAAGATTTGGATACTTTGGTGCGTAGAGACATATGGACCCTAGGTTATTAGTTGAATTCCAATTCTCTCTCTCTCCTTGTGTCATGTAAATATATCTTAATAGGAACCAGTTTATGGTCACTAGCCTTGAACGTTAGTTAACACATATGTACGATGAATCAACCTTTATGCATATGTAATTTTTGATATGAATGCCATAATTAGTAAATGAAAATGTTAGTTACAAAAAGAAATACAATAGAAATATTTATGAAAATGACTCATAAGGAGGAGTGGTTTTGGAAGGAGAGTTAGGAGTTCAATCTTGAGGTTCTAAGGCTACATTGGATCTTTAGGATCATCTATTACAGTAGGCTCCTTAGATTCCTTTGATGCAGGCTCCTTTGGATTTAGTTGCTTGGAAGGAGTATCCTTGGGCTCTTAACTTAGACTTCTAGGTTGCAGATTCAACCTTTCCATAATCTAGTCTAAGGTTTAGGTTACATTGTTCAATTATACCTTGAGCTAGTTCACCTGTTGATGAAGAGAAATGAAGGATGCTTCAACTATTCTATCGATAGTATTGAGGACTTCTAGCTACTCAAGAACTCTCTTCTCAAAGGAAGAGAGAGGTGAAGTAAATATAGCAGCTGCACTAACCCCAATTTTGCAAGTGGTATGAACCCAACCCTTACAGCTTCTTCAACATCTTCATTTATCTCTTCTTCTTGAGGAGCACTTCCCTCCTCAGGTACTAACTTTATCAACTCACTATCTAACCTCTACAATATACCTATATTTAGCAGCATATTCTCCCTCATAATTTCATTTACAGGCAGCTGCTTGAATACCAAATCATAATCTTCAAGCTCTGCCTCAGTTGAGGGGATAACTTCACAAATTTGGCTATATATGTGATGTAATGGTCTATCAGAAATGCATTTGGCATGTCAACTTGCCTATTAATTCTTTGTATTAGCAACCAACGAGTGTTTACCTTTTGCTTATTTTTCATATATTAGAGATAAAACCAATCCATCAATGTTCAGTTGCCATTTGATTGGCCTTTTCGATTAATGTTCCAAGTGATAAATCTGTGAGCAATTCTCTAGCCATGGTTTTTTTTTCTTTGAAGCCTTATTGTTATTGTTGTTGTAGTTTTATACCCGTCAGTGATTGATTTCCAAAACTAATTGGCATCTATTTTGAAGGTTAGAGGAGGCTCTGTCAAACCAATATTAGTAGCATAAAAGCACTTAGCCAAATCATTTGGCCTAACCTTATACTTCTTCCTAAACAACCGAAATTTAATTATGTTAGTTTCAACATAAACTTCACAATCATTCCCTAAGACTTCTAAGGTTGTGAGAAACTCCATAGTTACCTTCAAATATGAAGGTTTTCTGATGTGGCAGAAGAGTTCCCATCCAATGCCTATCATCAAATCCTCAACCTGCTCTACCAAACTGTATCTTTACAAGTCATTCCATTCTAAAGACTTTCCACCACAAAGTTGTTCATTTAGCAATTTTTGAGCCATGGTCTTATCTTTATTTATTTTGAGAGATAACTGATGAATTAAAGGAGCTACTATAGGTTTAGAGCCAAGTTTTAGAGCATGCTTTGTTTTGGTGGCCTAACCTTTTCCTCTATATTCTTAGGATATTTTGGCTTTCTTAGTTTGTTGTTGGGTTATAGAGGGTTTTGTAACTCTCTTCTTTTGTTGAGCCAACATGGAAGCTAGGTTTTCCTTAGTATCAGAGCTACAATACTAAGGTTGGGGGTTCTTTCTAGTTGATTGTTTGTATCTTTTGGTGGAGTTAGGTTTAGGTGTCATTATGAGTGTGATAGAGTGATTGATACAAGTGAATGTGCAACAAAAATTTAGAAAGATGAAGAGAATGTAAAGTAATAGGATAAAGTAAAATTGATTTTAGGGCTTAAAAGGTTTAAATAGAAGTTCAACGGGTTCCAATTTTTTTTTTTAAATATGGTTGTTGGGAATGTTCAATGGCTGTTGTGGGCTACATAACAATTGTTGGACATGACCATTAACTTGGTCTTGTAAGTGATCTTCAGCTAATGATGGTGGCAAGTTTACAACGACCATTGAAATAGTAATTATTGGGATACACAATCTTCATAGAGACTAATAAAATCAAATTTGAAAAAATTACATGTAATATAATGGTCATTGTAAGATACACAACGACCATTAGCCATGTTTCTCAACCAAAAGCTTAGTTTAAAATAAATTTTCAATGACACAACCATTTTGAAAGCTTAGCTAATGAATGTTATTAATCAAATTCAATGGAACGATTAATGAGGATTTAATTTGTTTACCTCTTTGACATGTTTCACAAACTCCTTCCTTTGTGAACTTGATTTTAGGTGGACTTTCAACCAAGTTTTTTCTCTTTAGGTTATTGAGGAGTTCCATACTAGCATGTCCTAGCCTTTTATGCCAAGTTTTACCTTTATCCATTATGGAGACTAAACACTTTACATTATGGTTAGTAAGAGAATTTAAGTCAATCACATAAATATTATGAATTATTTTACTAATGAACATAATTTTGTTGTCACTCATCTTTGATACATAGCATGTGTGGCTCAAATATAACCCTTCATTTGTCACATAATTGACTTACACTTATCAAATTGTGTTTTGTCGTGTCAATGGGGGGAATGTTTGGAGAACATGTAATCCCAAGGCATTAGACTTATCCTCTACTTTGAATGATGTGTTTTGAATGATAACAAAATAATGATAAAACCTTGAGAAGTTCTAATGTTTATATTTTAGTGTTTTTGTATTTTATGAATAGACTCAATGAACAGTAAAGTGGGAGAATGAATTCAATGGGCGTTGAACAACTTTTAATGAACATTGAATAATTTCCCATAGGCATTAGACAAATGCTTAAACATGAGCTATGCACTCTAGACCTCGCTACAATCATTTAGAATTCCATAACAGATGTGGAACACTTCAACGGGCATTAAAATATATACAATAGGTGTTAAATCAATGTTGTAAATGGCTAGAGAATTTTGGACCTCGCAATAGGCTTTGGAGAAGTACCATAGTTCGAGCTATGCTAGACCTTACAACAGGCATTGCTCTTTCTCAACCGGCATTGCTCTTTCGCACTGGGCATTAGAAAAATGCTTTAGATTAAGCTATAACTTCCAAATCCTCTAATGAGGAACACTCAAACAACTAACAGGCGTTGAGCTGTTTTCAACAGGCATTATGAGATCTCCAATAGGCATTAAGATGTTTTCAATGGACATTGTAAGATCTCCAATAAGTGTTGCATCATTTATGTAGTTGCTGAAAAATAGAGCATTGAGTTCATGCTTTCTGGAAAATCAACAATGGGCATTATTCTTACTCCAAAGGGCATTGAGACCAAAGCTAACAACCATGAAAGGGTGAACAATGGGCATTCAAAGTTTCCATTACAAGTTCAATAGGCGTTGATCAAAATCAATGGGCATTGCTCAAAATCAACGGGTTTTGTCTCTTCTAACGGTTAGTTTTGCAGAAAAGCTATTAGACTGAACATTAACTATTCCAATGTCTAGTTTTGGAGTTTGGCTATATAAGGAGCAATTTTAAAGACTAAAATAATTGATGAAACTTTAGAGAACATTACTAATCAATTAAAAAACATTTAGTAAGTTTATTTGTGAAAACCTTTTAGTATTGCTTTAATTTGGGTAGAGTGAGGATTATCTTTATAACTCTTTGAGAGTAGGTTTTCTTGTTCACCAAAAGTGTAATTGCTGCCTAATTTGAAATGCATTGGCACTGCTTGGATTTATCCTTGCTAGTGGTTAAAAGCTTAGTATTGTGCCTTAGAAAAATACCAAGGGTTTGATTGGCTCTCTTATTCTTTGCTAAAAGAGATTAATAGTAAAGGTTGTCATTGAGCTTAAAAAAGGGAAGGTTCTTCCTTAGCACGGGAAATGAAAGATTTATTCTTAAGCCTAGAAAAAGAATAGAAAAGGCCTAAGTGAAAGCTTGGGGATTGGAGTAGGCACATTGTTGAACCACGATAAAACTTTGTGTTATTATGTATTTGTTGCTTCTATATTATTTGTTTGTATTTTTATTTTCAACCCAATTCACTCTCCTCTTGGGTTGCCTCACCTCCATCCTAACCAATATGTTAGAGTCCATTAATAAGCAGTACTTTATCAAAGATAGGTAAGTCATCATCCTTACCAACTTTACCCATGCCAGTAATTTTGTCTTTGCCATTGTCTCCAAAAGACACATTTCCAAGATCTTTAATCTTTTCCAAACATGAAAAGAAGTTTCTTTCTCCTGTCACATGCTTTGAACATCCACTGTCAAGATACAATTCTTGCTCTCCAACTTAGGATTTTAAGCACAAATGCAAAACAATGAAGATTATGTCTTAGGTACCCAAACCATCTTGGGTCTTAGGATCTTGCCTTCTAGATTGGCAATGATAGGTAATATGGCCATATATACCATAATAACAATAATCACTATTAAAGTGAGCTATTATCCTACCTCTAGGAGTTATATGCGTATAGTGTCTCTTAGACTCATAACTTCTTTGAGCAGTGTGTCTAAAAGTATTTCTCACATAAGGAACTTTCTTGTGTTATGTGTGTCTATAATCATAGTTATGCCAATTTTAGTGTCTTTGCACAACTTGCATTTTAGGATTGTAAGGGTGATACATGTAAGCATAATCTGATATATAGGGAACATTTCTCAATCATGTGTGATTGTATTGAGACTTTCCTCTGAGCCATTATTAGTGGCATTTCCTTTTTTATAAACTTTTTACTTTACAACATAGTTAGAAGCATTATTCTTTTTGACCTTGAGGAAGACCATTTGAGAAAAGGAGGGGGCCATTAAAGTGGTGACATTATAACTTAGTCCATATTTGATGGACGAACTTCTTTTAGCCTCAAGGATGGAATCTAACTTCTCATTTCCTTTAATGAACTTATTGAGAAGGTTCTAAACTGTGAGAGACTCTACCTTTTTAGTTAGAGTTTCTTGACTCTTAGAATTTTTTCAAGGATTTGTTCTCTTTTTGAAGAAAAAGGTATTAGACTTGAAATTCTCAATGCTTATAATGAGTTTGGTAATTATAAAGTAAAACTTATCTCTAGAGTAATACTAAAAAGGATTTACCTATTTATCAACATCACTATCACTGTTACTACTGGATATGTGTTCACTTAAGGATTCATTTGATTGCTCCTTAATTGCCATGAGATAGAAGTTAGCTAGCTCCTTTCTTATTTCATCTTCATCAGTTCAAAATCACTATTGTCATCCCAAGTACTTTTGTATACTTCCTTTCCTTTCTTGGAGTTGTACTTTCTATAAGAGAGCTTTCTTTTATTGATCTTATGACAATCTGATTTTATATGCCTTTTCTCATTACATCCGTAGTAGTTGAGTTGACTCTTAGCGTTTTTCTTCTTATAGTTCCTTAGGGTTTCTACCTCTTTTTTTTTAAAAAAAAAATCCTTTAGTTATGCTCATCTTCACTAGTATCTTCATCATCAGTAGAAGAGGAAGAAGTTAGTAAATAAGAAGTAGAAGGAGTTTCAATATGCACCTCTTTAGATTTCAATGCCAAGTTTTTCTTTTTTATTCTTATGCTTTCAGTGGGCTTCTCAATAGTAATCTTATGTGCCAATAGCTTTCCTATAAGCTCATCAAGATACAAGACTTCCACTTTATTGGCTTCCTTTATAGCTATCTTATTAGCTTCCCATTTATCTTTGGGAAGTGTTATAAAAATTTTTGCTATCATATCCTCATTTGTATATGACGTTCCCAAAGTTTTAAGAGTGCCCACAATATCTATGAATGTGTTGTACATCTCAGTACTAGTTTCACTAGGTTGGTATGTAGATGTTTCATACATGTATGTATGCATTTGTATCTTTTTCCTTTTTACTTAACTAGTTCTTTAATGTTGAGTTTGCAAAATGTCCTATATCTTTTTGGCTAATGTTCATATTTGCAATTTACCATACCGAGACTTATGGATTGCTCTTCTATTCTTTAGGTTTGCCTTTTTTCTTCAGCATTACAATCCCTTTTTGGCTTAAATGAACATCTCTACCTAGATTTATTAGAACTTCTCTTCTTTCCTCAACAATGCCCTATAGGTTAATGGTTTCACTATCACGGAAGATCTCTATACAATTCTTCTCATAACCATATTCATCTTCCTTGAAGAATGGAGGCTTGTGGATGGATTGTGATTTTTCATAACTTGTCATGATCTTTGCTTTGTACATTTAAGCTTTGATCAAAAGAAGACCTACTTTAATATTAATTGTTATCCCTTGGTGCCCTATAAGGTGGCTAAATAGGGTAATGACCAGTAATATAAATTAAAACTAAAAGCAAAAATCGATGAAGGGTTAAGACATAAGATTTATAGAGGTTCGACACAACTTGCATACGTTCTTTCCTCTAGTATTTCTACTAGAGCCATCACTATATTGATAGCATAAGGTGTTATCAATAACCTTTACAAAGGTAAGTCTCCGAGAACTACAAAGCCTTTGTAAGTGATAGATTCTCATGCTCTATCAACCTCTTATAAGTACTTCACAAGTACTACTTAACCTTAACCCAAATTAGTTTCCAAATACTATCTTAAATCTTTCACAAGATATAGTTTTCAAGGTTTCCCAACATAAGATTTTGTCAAACTAAACACATCAATTTAAGAAGGAAGAAAAACTTTTTCACTAAAGTAATAGAGACACTTTAAGTATTCTCACAAGATATGTTTGATGAGGTTGAAAATGTGAAGAGAATTTTTGAAAAACTTATTCTTCAAACTTTGTTTTGAAGATAACTCTTGCAAGTTTTAAATAATGAACATCTCTTGATTGCTAGGTCACTTTTTGCTCTCCCTTTTGATTGAGAATAGTTTTTACAAAAGAATACTTGCTTAATATAACAGTTTTCTATCTATTTCTACTGAGAAGGGTTCCTTTTATGGCATGAACAAAGAACTAGTCGTTAGAAAAAAAAGGTGTCACTTCACATTATAACTATAGGCTATCAATGCCTTTTGAGTAATCTTCACACCCATTGCTAATGCATCAACCATTATTGATTTGATGTAAACAGATGGTTCTCAAACAAAATACACTATTAACAATCATTGACTATATTAAAATGCCCATTAGGACAAATTATTAGAGAGAAGTTAACTCAAGGCTCGACCTTTGATTTTCACATTTGTTAAATTCACTTTTCTTCAATGACTGTTGGATAAAAATAATGGTCATTACTTTTAAACCTCAATGCTTGTTGGAGGAAGATTAGTGCCTATTATTGATTCTTATAAATTATGAGCTTAATGCTCTGTTTTACAAGATCTGCAAAAAAGCTTCAACGACTATTAGAGTGTTCGAAATGCTCGTTGGTAGCACCTTCAATGCTTGTTGAGATACAAACATTCTTCATTTGGGGGTCTAAATATTATAGCTCAAACTAGAGAATTTTTCCAACACTTATTGTTAGACTAGGTTAGTTTAACCTAAGTCATGAACCTTTTTTGATCTTGATAATAGAGATTGCTCAGTACTAATACTTTTATTTAGTGTTATTTTGCAGATTATAAGTTAGTTATTTCATTAAAAGTTGGATGGAATTCAAAATCTCTAACCTTGTAAAGCTCAACCAAATTCGCGATGTATATACTCTAAATCACGATCGCGAATCATCCATAAGGACAAATGAAGCTAGACCAGAAGAATTTGCTGGTGAATTCACAGCTGCAACCTAGCCGAATAAAGTGAGCTTAAGTCATAGAAGAATTCGCGGTGGATATCGTGCCTGGTTCATAATCACGACTTTCATAGTGATAGAGGAGGGAACCAAAGCATAACAATAGCGTGCCAAGTGTCCTAAGTATCCATTGAAGATAAAAAAAAAAAATTGCAAGGACGAATACTTGGTAGTGACCGCGACTCAAAGAGTTGTAGTTTCCTTATCAAACAAAGGAATTCGCGCTCTCAGTTGCACCCAAGAGATAATTATCTTGTGACCACAATTTTTGATAGTTGCTAAAATGCAACAACTATATTTTACTGGGCAACCAATGAACATCTAACATGTGGACTAACCTTTAGGCTCAAATGGGGTTTTCGACTGTGATTTTTGGTTCTTCAATGGAAATTGGAAAATCACGACTGCAAAATAGTAGTAGCAACCACGACTTCCACCTGACAAGCATTTAATGCTAAATCTGCCTAGCACATCTTGGAGATTTGTTGATAGTTTTAGATCAACATCTCTTTGGTGGATATGAGCTATAAATACTCCACCAAACATATGTAAATAAGAGAGAATTCATTAATTTGTAACTAAACTCTTGCCATTTTACTACTCAATCTTTCATTCTCATTTATGTGTAGTTGATTGTTTAATATGAGCAATAAACACCAATGTAAAGAGATTTTAGTGTAAGCCTACAAAACACTTGTGAAAGGTTTTAGTGTGAGCCTGCAAAACACTTGTGAAAGGTTTTTTTTTTTTTTTTTGAGCCTAAAAATCACATGGTGTAAGTTTTCTTATGTGAGCTATAAAATACAAGTTGTAAAATTTTGGTGTGAGCTTGGAAACACCAATTGAGTTGAGTAAAACACCAAATTGTAAAGAATAGGGGAGTCGAGGTAGGGTTTGTTAAGATCTGAACCACTATAAACACTTGTGTCAATTTTTTTCTTCTCCTTCACAACTTCTTAAACACATTTATCTTTCATTTTAATTTTTCAATCAACCACGAATTCAATCCCCTTTCTTGGTGCCCTAAGCCAACAAGTGGTATCAAAGCCAAGTCTCCCTAAAAACCTTAATTTTGTGCTAAAGTATGTAGTATCCAAGAGTCCAACATGAAAATAGAGAAGGTGTCGACTGATGTTTTGATAGGCAAACTCTTGACTCATGAGTTGGCCTTAAAGAAAGATGAAAAAATTAAAAAAATGAGGGGCCAAGGAGAAAATTTTGAAAAGCAAGAAAGGAAGATATTAGCACTCAAATCATCTTTAAAGGAAAAGGAAGTAGAAATAACCTTAAGTGAATAGGAGAGTGATAAAGAGGAGGAGGAACTTGCAATGCTATCTAGAAGGACCAATGAGCTAATTAGAAGAAGAAAAAAAAGAAAGAACTTTAAGAAACTAACTCCTAATCCTAAAGAGAGATCAATAATGTCACTTACTATGAGTGTGACAAGCAAGACCACATTAAGTATGATTGCCCTAAGCTAAAGAATAAGAAAAAAAGGGGACAAAAAGAAGAGGAAGAGCTTTAAAGCTACTTAGGATGATAGCTTAAGTGAAGACGATGAAGAAGAGGAGATTGCTAACATATGTTTCAAGGCTTAAGAGGACTCTCCTAATGAGGTAAGCACTTCATCTCATTCCAATTCTGAATATGATTATTTAGATGATGTAGATGATGAGCTTCTAGAAGCTCTCACAATGAAATGTGACAAATATAAGTCACAAATGAGAACTTATAAGAAAAAAATGTTCCAAACTAGAGGATAAATTTAAAAATTTAAATGAACTTGTAAATGAGTTAAGGGCTTCAAATGAAGAACTCAAAAAATCTATGGAAAATCTTTCTAAATTATCTTCATCACTAGCTTCATTAAGAAAAAAAATGACTCTTTAAAAGGAGAAGTCATTGAGTTTAGAAGCTCTATCTCTAAATTTCATAAGGGTAATGAAGCTTTAAATACACTCATAGTATCACAAAGGCCTCTCTTAATTAGGCATGGTCTAGGCTTCAATGAAGCCTTAACTTCCACACCTACACAAGCTACATTCATTAGAGCCTCAGCTCCTCAAACTTCAAGTGTTGAGATTCTTGAAAAGGAGAGTGCCTAAAGCACTAAACCTCTAATGCCTAAGGGCAAAGGGAAAGTGCAACAAGGTTCAAAGCATATTTCCAGAAAGACCAATCATGCTTACATGTACAATAAGAAGCATGTTAATCCCAACACATACAAAAAAATTCACTTCTACACCCATACATGCATGTTCATGTACTCACACACATCATAAAAAGGTTTAAGAAAATTCCCCACTCATACCAAGACATTACATAGAGGAAGGCATATAAGTCTAAACTCAAATTTCATTATTGCATGAGATATAGACACATTAATGTTTAATGTTATATTTGGAAGGCACATCTCAAATTGGAGGATCCTTCGAAGCATAAGCCCCTAGGACCCAAGTCTGCTTGGGTACCAAAGAAGAGATGATTTATTTATATTGTGTAGGGGTGTTTGGTAGCCACCAATGAATCAAACAAGGCATGTGGATAGTGGATGCTCAAAACACATGACGGGCAATAGGAAACTATTCATAGCCCTAAAGGAAAAAGAAGTGGTAATGTCACATTTGGTAACAATGCCAAGGATAAGGTAATTGGCATTGGAACCATTGGTAAGCATGGTTGCTCTTATTAATGATGTTTTGTTAGTTAATGGCTTGCAACAAAACTTGCTTAGTGTAAGTCAATTATGTGACAAAGGTAATAAAGTCATCTTTGACCCTAAAAAATGTCGAGTTACCATATTAGTGGATAAAAAGGTTATTTTCAAGGGTGAAAGAAAATCCAATATGATACGAATAAGGTTGGATTAGATTCCTTACCTGTATGCTTGAGAATAGTTGCCCAGAACTATCAAAACAAGTACTGGAGTTTTGATCTTCAAATCCCAACTACACCTCTAGAAAACTTGTTTCTAGCAACCTAAGTTATGAAGATTCAAAGTTGTGTTAACTCAAACCTTAAAGTAACCAAGCCAATTTAAGATCAGAATTAAAGAGTTTGTGAAATTATTAAGCCTTCACTCAACAATCTCACCAAGTCCATTCAAGAACTCAAAAAGAGAATTTAATCTCACAAGCAAAATTGCTAAGAATAATAATATTGATTGATTTCTCCCTCTTGGCAGAATGTGAGGGCTATTTATAGCCTTACAATGCTTAATCCAAAACCAATTAGGATTTGGTTTACATTTCCTAACAGAATTCAATATTTCCTAATGTAATAAGGAAAAGACAATCCTAAACTAAATAGTAAAACTAAAGAAATATTATGATTGGTCAACAAGATTAGACCAAGATACTTTCCTAACTAAAGAACAACTCTTCCTAAATAGAAAAGGAAAAATGAATCAGCCTAATGAGGAAATCCTAATGGCATTAGAAAATATTGCCAACTAAGGAAATCTGGTAAGAATTTTTGACTTTGGGCCTTATTTCCTTGCTTACACGACTTGGGCTTCCTTTTACATGCCTTGGGCTTCTTTTTACATGCCTTAGATCAATTGGGTTGTGCTTGGGTGCACTCCACAAGTTGGACTCCTTTGTATTAAGTTAAGTCCTCCATTTGAAGAGTTTAAGCTCCCATCAGCTTTTAATTAGGCTTCACGCATCCTTTGCTCTTCTTGGGCTAATCCAAGTGTAACTCTTTGTTGCATGAATGTTCGAATTACCTCTTTAAACTTCTTTAACCTTCCCTTTGTGATTAGGCATTGAAGTTAAAGTGGATCCTTTGCTTTAGCGTTGGCTGTTTGTATCATTCCCTCCTTCCACTAGAGGATTCGTCCTCGAATCTAGACCTCTAAGAAAGCAAAAAAAAAAAAAAGAAGAAAACCAAATATAAGAACTAAGAAAAAGAATCCTAATTAAACTTACCACACAAATTGTAAGTCTTTCCACCTGGATCGAATACAACACACATGGAACCACTTATAATAGGGTTAGTATATGCAAAATGTAGCAAAAAGATTTTGAATCAAAATCAAATGTCTAAAATAAACCCTAGTACACATTTTCCATCTAGTATGGAGAAATACT
>CATIWR010086809.1:0-44688 GCA_949677035.1 Omphalea diandra | reverse complement strand
TGTGGAGGGGTATGTTCTTCATATTTATCAACTTGCCTTCATTGCTCATGACATGATTTACTTGGATGGATTCCAGTTATGGGATGCAAGTACTGGTCAAGGGATTTTTCAATATAATGAGCATGAAAGGAGGGCATGGTCCGTTGACTTTTCTCAAGTATATCCGACAAAATTAGCCAGTGGAAGTGATGATTGTTCTGTGAAGCTGTGGAGCATTAACGAGGCATGTTCTCTCTTTCTCATCCTTTTAAATAGAAGTTAACTATTCACAGGAACAGACTCAGAATATGTACCATTCAATCTTTTGTTCCTGTATTTCCTCAATCGTTTACATCTATATGAGATACATAATCAGCAAACACAGAATTAACAACACAATTTGGCCTAGCTAGCACGTCAAATGATCTTTCTTATATTTCCATGTTTATGGCTCTACTTGATTAGACTGCTTGAAGCTTCTAATATTCTCCTGTATTTGTGTAAAAGCTTATGTAATGTTTCTTTTCTGCAGAAAAATAGTTTATGCACAATCAAGAACATTGCGAATGTCTGCTGTGTTCAATTCTCTTCTCACTCTACTCACTTGTTGGCCTTTGGGTCAGCAGATTACAGAACCTATTGCTATGATCTCCGGAATGTAAGAAGTCCTTGGTGTGTACTGGTTGGCCATGACAAAGCAGTGAGCTATGTGAAATTCTTGGACCCTGCAACTCTAGTTTCTGCATCCACTGACAATTCCTTAAAAATTTGGGATCTTTCCAAAGCCACTTCTAATGGCCTATCCACCAATGCTTGCAGTTTAACCCTTAGCGGGCACACCAATGAGAAGGTTGGTGTTTGCTTGCTAGATTCAACTGTCATATTTGCTATGCATTTTCAAGGAATTGACCAGATAATTGCTATGTATTTTTGTTGTTTCTTTAATTGTGTTAGCATTTTCCCTTTTTCACTTTGTATTTTCTTGTTTCCTCAGAACTTTGTGGGTTTATCTGTGGAAGATGGTTATATAGCATGTGGTTCGGAAACAAATGAGGTATGACTTGAGTTCCTAGTGTCATAATGAGTCTGTTGAATAATGAACAATGAGGGATTGTTTGTTGTTTGAAAATTATGAGGAAATTCACTGCACATAGGAAAAGGGAAAGAAAAAATAGCACCAAAAGTATAAAGAGGAAAATTTCTGCTTCTAATGCTTAATCTCCAGATAGTTGTGATGATGCGGCTAACATTTCTCATTTAATATTGCCTCTTTTCAGGTTTATGCTTACTATAGATCCCTACCAATGCCAATCACTTCGCACAAGTTTGGCTCAATTGATTCTATCACTGGAAAAGAGACAGATGATGACAATGGGCAGTTTGTTTCTAGTGTATGCTGGAGAAGAAAATCAGACATGGTTGTTACTGCCAATTCAACTGGGTGTATTAAAGTGTTGCAGATGGTTTGAATGAAAGGTAACACTCTGAGATCAGTTAGTATCAAATCCCTCTGGCTTCTCTTCCAGCTTGGGAATCCAAAACTGTTTGGAGTCTGGGGCTATAAATAGGTTGAAACTACAAAGTTTACAAGTCTCTGAAAACCTTAAGGCCACCATATGAGATAGAAAGGCTCCATCCAGCTGAACTACAACATTTCAGCTGGAGTCACAAATTCTGATTTCCTGATCTCCATATTAGAGGTGCAGGCACTGAGACATTGCAGGGAAGAACAGGATTATCCAAAACATTTTCTGGGTGCTGCTTATGAATATGGAACAAAGATGATCGAGATCAACATAGCATTGGGATTGGACTTAACTGTAGAATTGGCGTGCAGTCCTTTTATGCTTTCAGTAAAGGACTGGCATTTTGAGACGAGCAGTTTGTTCATAAGATAGCCTGGAAGCAGAAGGTCAGCTCTTTGACCAATCCAACCAGTTTTATTGTATGCTCAAGAAAAAAAAAATGTAGTTAGTGGTATCTAGGTATTGGATTTTGCTGAGTACAAAAGCCAGATATTGTAAACTTTTTGAGAGAAAAAATGTATATGATAGTTTTGTTGTGGAAAAATCATTTGCATGTGATCTTGCAATCACATTCTATTTATTTTTTCTTTTAATTATCTCAATACTACATTCTAGCGGCTATTTACTTTGTTGTTTTAAGGACTTTACTTCATTAAAGACGAAAAAACAACTAGATAAAATCAGTCCATCTGCTGTGTGTATACTGAAGCTCTAAATGAAAGTCATTGACACCTGTCTATTCCACAAGTATGAAAATATCACAAAGATGAAAACTTTAAACAAAAGGTACTAGAAACGTAAAAAGTAGTCCTAAAACAGAAACTCCTGAGAACCAAAATGCAGGCGATTTCTACTTGGCGAGGCGAAGCACAAACAGTGACTTTGGTGCATCAACTCTTTGGTACAGTAAGATGACTAAAAACTATGATTTCTCGAGAGCTATGGCTTGCCCATTTGACCTATGCTTTCCTGGACTCCGAGGGTTCCCAAGTAATGATTTGTCTCGGCTAACTTTCAAAGTACGGCCTGGCGAATGCCATCGTGGTGTCTTTTCTGGCGTTGGTGTCTTCGGCTTAACTGTATCACAAATCAGCATTCTGCAGTTTAGTCCAAATCGCAAAGCATTCTTTACTAACTAAACCTACGGAAACTAAATGAATTCCAAGCAAATTTATGATCTCAGAAATAAATTTACCTTGTGTTTTTCTGACCTTGGCGTTGGTAGGTTTCTTTCTCAACACGATCTTCTTCTCAGGAGGTTCAGAACGAATTGACCTCAAATCAGATGGGATTTTCCTGTCTGGATCCTCAGTGTAGATCGATTTCATTTCAAAACAAACAGTCTTCATGTCAGAGCTGACTGACCTTGAATCAAATGCTGGTCCCATTGGATCCTCCACTACAGAAGTATTTTCATCCCAGCCATTTGAGGCACCTTCACTTATTGTTTCTGAACGCTTAAGTCGGATGCCTAAAGAAGTCTTTTCCTTTTCTGCTAGCTTATATGCGAACATTTGAAATGGAATTTGCGACACTGAGACGGTACCATTATTCCCTTCTTCTGAATGTTTCTTTAAGAACCCTGCCTCCAAGTCAGAATAATCTACAGGTGGTGATTGCATACCAGGCTGGCCATCGGTAGGATTCATAGCGAGGAACTTCTTGATGTATCTCAGAACCCTACAGACAGATGAGAAACTCGGACGATAACTGGGGTTACTGTGCCAGCATTTTTTGGTCAAGTTCACAAGATATTTTGGTGAAAGGGATGGGAATAGTGGCCTTTCCCCTGCTCTTATGTTTTTTGTCATCTGCTCTCCTTGAAGATGCCCATCCTCAAAGGGAAGCTTACCTGTCAAAAGCTCGAAACAAAGCATCCCAAAACTGTAAACGTCTGCTTTCTCCGAGTACTTGCAAGTAGGACTTCCCATCTGTTCCTTCTTTGCAAGAACCTCCGGTGCATACCAGATACAGGGATCGAAGACATTTTGATTCGATGATGATTGTCGAGATGACCGGTTTTCAACTGAAGTTAAACCAAATCCTGATACTTTGACATGAAAATAACCTTCTGTGCACTTTCTTGGTTTAAGAAAGATATTAGTAGGATTCAAATCTCCGACATAGACTTTTCGTGAGTGGAGAAATTCCATACCTCTTGCTACCTGAAGCATGATATCAACAACAATAGGAAGGGGGAACAAAACGTGCCTCCTTGAACTACTATTCTCCTTCATGTATGCATAAAGATCTTTGCTCATTAACTCCATTACTAGAAAACATTCCTGCTTTTCCTCATCATAGAATCCGCAAAGGTACTGCACTATATTGGGATGGGAAAGTGACAGCAAAGTTGATATTTCAGAACTCAGTGGCGTGAAATCTTCAAAGAAATGTCTCAAAGCGAAGCTCTCTCCTAGCCATTGAATTTCCTTGTATTGGCTTCCTCCTCCTAATCGTCGCCTTACTCGGTAATCCTCCGCTCCTAACAAAATTGAACATGGTGGCAGTTTGCCATTAATTAGCTGCTGCCCATTCAACTTCTTAAGCAACAAGTCCCCGAGTCGTTGCTCGTTCTTTGCAAGTGATCCTGCCTTAATCTTTTCCTGGATTGCTTCAACAAGAGTCCATCCGTCTTCTTTCATAGAACTGTCAAACAGACTGCAAATCTCTCTGGAGACTAAATACTGCTTGCCAAATCTCCATTGGAAAAGTTTTAGATCATTCCAACTCTGATCATATTTCTTCATAAGCATTACCCTCTTCTTTTGCATCTCATCCTGGTCAAGCCCTGAAATTTCCCCAGCAGTCTCAATCGCCTCGATAACAGCAGGAAAGCAAGTAAGCAAATTATGAATATGGAGCTCAATTAAGTCCTTGCTTTGATGGACACTAATAACTTTACCCCACCAATCTTTGCTGTCCAAGCAACGCCTAATATAGAGTTCGCCTTCCCTGAAGACCCTGCAGAGCTCTTTTAGAGGCTCTTCAAGCGGTTTCCACTTGGTGTTCTTCTCTTCTAGCTTGAGGTTCTGCTTGATCTCCTCTGCAATCGTGTTAAACGCTAAAGTGAAGATGTTAAGCAGCATAATACACTGTCTTTGGTTGATCTGAATATCATCCTGCAATACCATAAGAGCCTTCAAACTTCCCAATACCTCCCCTATCTGCCGGAATTGCTCCATTGAAGGCCTCAGAATCCAGAAAATCCAAAACCCAACAGCAACTAATACAGATTATTAATCCAGGGCCTGAAATAGAAACAAGGAAACAACAGCCAAAACATCATATACAGTATCAGAAGACACCATATTCTTCCTCTTGTCATGTGTTCTAATCAAAATTAACTATTACACTAAGAAAGGTTACCTGAAACAAAAGATATTATTTTTTGACCATGTCCGAACCACCTAGTGGCTCCAGTCAAATTCTTCCAGACCCAACAAAGAAATCAAGCTAAGTAGCCCTTCCTCAACCAATAATCTGATCAATAATAATAAAGAAGCCATATGTTCATACCAAAATATCCCAAAAAACACAAAACTAAAAAAGAAAGAAAATACAAAAGGAAATTAAACTGACCAGTTAAATAAGGAATCATAAACCTGTCTCAACAAACACCTGAAGAATCCAAAAACTGCCATAAACCCACCAACATAAATGACAAAAAACTGATATAAAGCGTAAACGGAAACTTCAAGGCCTATGAAAAATTTTTATCTTTTGCTCACATATGTATTCCTTAACCACTTGTAATAATTATATTAAAACAAAATATATATCTTAATTAAATTTTTTTTCTTATCCTTTCTGTCTACTTCCTTGCATTTTCTTTCTTTCTTTACCTTAAAGAAAACAAAAACAAGAAAAAAAAAAATGAAAAAGGAAAATGGAAGAGAAGCCTGGCCGCTGAACACGTCCACATAGGTTCCCGCGGTTTTCGCTTCCATTTCCCTCTGTATATAACCGTTTACTTCCTCTTTAACGCTCTTTTAACTGTTTCAGCGCCGGCTAAAGCCTGCTGCACGTCCTTTTGACGTTGTTAGTTGGTCCCGAACGTTGAGGTGTGGTTTGACTTTCCTGGTACTCCACGTGGTGGAATCAGATTGTTTAAGCTGTGTCGCACGTCTTTGGCTTCTAGCTTTCCGACGTGACTGGTGGCTTGATGAGTCGCCCATGATGTTAATTAATTCTAAAATGGCGGGTTTAAGCTATTCATTCCTTATTAGAAGTCGGTTTTTTTTTTTTTTCTTAACGATCAAATGTTGACTCAATATTATAATATGTACAATTTTGTTGTTTTAAATTTAAATTTTAACTTCATTAAAAAAATTGAATTTCAGAAAAATCATTAAAAATAAATAATTTTTTATGAGTTCATTAGTCTCGATTTAATAAATAATTTGCCACAAATTTTTTTATGTATAATTTAGATAAATCTCTTTGAAGAAATTCAGAAGTAATAATAATAAATGAATAAAGTGGGTTTTTAGTTGGTGCAGGATGTGTTTCGTTGAATTGAAAAAATAAAAAATGTATGCTACCGGTTGACAGAAGAATTCATATTTCCTCAAAGAATATGTGAGCCCCCATGTTTGAACTAATATATATATATATATATATATATATATATATATACACGTGTTGACTTATGACTTGTCTAATTATTAATCAATGCACCTGTTTTTCCTTTTTTTTTTTTTCCTTTTATAAATACTTTACAAAGAAGTAGAAGAAATTGAGATGAGACACTAACATTCAAAAAGAAAAAGTATACTATTAATGGAAAAACTTTTTACCGATCTCAAAGTATGAAGAAAATATGTCATTTTATGTTTATTATATTGAGCAATGCTATTTAATCTAGTAATTTTTTGTTTTTAAATTTTAAATTATAATATCCATTGATATGGCTTTATAATTTTAATGTATATAAACTTATATGAATAAGCAATGTGCTTTCGAGAAAAAAGGATTATGATGAACAAAATAATGACACCTAAGATAGGATTATAGAATTAAAAGGAAATTGACATGCATTGTCTTTTTTTCTTTTTTGATTGGGATAGTAGCATTGTTCAAATTTAGGTCTTGTTAGTAATTTTTAGAAAAATGATACTTACTAAAAAGTTGTTTTTTAAAAAAGTTAACCTTTATAGTATTTAGTTTGTATGTTTTTTCTTTCTTAAAAAACATTATAATCATATTTAGTTCATTCATTAATTTTCAAAAAAAATATGTGATAAAATACTATTTTATTTTTAATCTATTAATATAAATAATTTTATCTTATTAAGTAAATTTATTTAAGAAATTGATACAAACTTGGGTAACTTGTCCCAAACTCATATTCAATGTTGTTACCTTTGCCCAGGAACGTTAAAAAATCAAGCAAAAAACTTTAATTCTCAACTAGATCTCTAAATAATTTATATCTAGTAACCTAAGTTACAAAAAATTAAAGGGTGTCTAAGACCAAACCTAAAAAGAACTAAGTCAATTTTAAGTTTAGAATTAAACAAGTTTGCAAAGCTAGTTAAACCCTCACTAAGATAATCTCACCAAGTTCTTTCAAGAACAAAAAAGAAGAATAATTGCTCACAAGAAATTAGAATTATATTAATCAAAATTGAGTGCTAAAAATATAGTTTGAATGACCTATTTATAGGCATTATAATTCTTTACTAACTAGGAATAAACGATATGTCTTTTTCTAGAAATAAAAAACAAACTAAATTGGAATATAGTCATCTTCCTATTAGCTAATAATTTAATTCAAGAAACAAAAGGAGTAGTTTTCTAAAGAGGAAGTAGAAACCAGTCAATAAAGGACAAAAAGAATATTTTTAAGATTTTGCATGTTTTGAAAGATATTCAACTTGATTTTATTGATCTCTTTTACCATATATGTCACATCCTCTCTTTAGGAATATTGTTTTTTCATCAAAAGATGCTTGAAATATTTTTGGCAATTTACTGGAATATTCTAGAACTTCTTGAAACTTTCTAGAACCTATTAGAATCTTCTATAATATTTTAGTGCAATTTTCTCTATTTGTGTAGTTGGACTTGTAGAGTTTATATTGAGATTCCATGTATGAAATGAAAGTATAAAATGCATATTTTGCCTTTGAAAAGATCCATTAATTGCTCTAACTCTTGTTTTAAGGCTTGTTTTCTTGACTTCCTCTTGAGGCGAGCTCTTATCATTGATTCTTTTATTTGGAGTGTATCATCCTATTTAGTGCTTCCTTGGTTTGTATTAGAAATTATTATAAAATAATTTAGGTCTTATTTGATATGAAGTTATTTAGTGTCATAGAAGTAAATTTTATAACAATGGTACATTATATGCAGTTATTTCATGAAAAGTTAAGTTTTGCAATATTTTGTTCGTATTTTTTTTAAAAAAGTGCACCACAGTCATGTTTCACTCACTAATTTTTAAGAAAGTATGTAATAAAATACTATTTTATCCTTAATCTAATAATATAAATAATTTTATCTTATTAAATAAATAATTTAAAAAATGTCTCTCAACTTCTCTAAGGAAGATGCACTTACTGATCTCCTTCTCAGTAAGTTATTATTATTATTTTTTATATTGAGCAAGTTAAGTGATCAAAAGAAAGCATAAGTTTTCTTAATTTAACTTTCTTAATTTCCTTCAAAACAAATAAGGCTTTAGTAAATGATTCTCTACTTCTTTTAGTAAGTTATTTTCACTATATTAAGAAAGTTAAATTATTAAAAAGAAATGTAAGTTTTGAGTTTTGTACTTCTTTGCAATCAAATATATAGAAAAATACTACTTTTTAAGAAGTAGAACTTTTTTATTTAACTCCTTTAAAGCAAATAATCTTAGTATTTGATTATCCTTGTTTTTTTAGACAATTTTAAGGACATATTTCCTATATCAATTTAGTTTAAAAATATTTATCATTTGTTTTAATAATCCAAGAATTGAGTTTTAAAAATTAACAAATGAACAAAATTTTTAATTACTTGAACTAGCTCTTGATATGCATGACATTTTATATTGACATAGTGAACAAAAATGCAATTGAATATCTAAAAAATATAATAGCGTTTCACTTTTTATGTTTTTTTTAATATTAAACTTTAGTTGAAATTTAGTTAACTCTTAACAATCCATAACTTTGTATTGTTTTTCTTTTTTTCAAAATTTATTGAAAGACGTATTGACACTTATGCTACAAAGAAGTCAATTTCCATGTCTTAAAAAAAAAAAAAATCCTAACCTTGATGTTTTATTTAATGTGTAGTAACGTTAATCACATTTTTAATATGGATTCTACAGTTGGCCGTTTGAAGACGAAAATTGGGGGATACTATTGATACGGGCAAACAAGTTCCAATATATGCTAGCCCTTAAAAATGACTGCTTGAGCAAAAAACAAATAAAAGGGCCAAGATCTCTTAGCCTAGTGATTATGGGAGGCCCCAAGACTAAGATATTGGGCTCAATTTTATAATGGGCTTTATTTGAATCAACATATATATATATATATGTTATTAATTCTAGTCTTAGAATTATTTTTAAATAATTGTTTACCATTTGTCAAATAATTATTTATAATATCGTCAATTTCCATTATTTTATAAAAAATTATCATATTAAAAAATTCTAAATATAAAATTTAAAAAATTAATTATCATATAAAAAGACTTTCTAAATAAGAAATAAAAAATCTAAATAATAAAATTCAAAAAAAGAAAATTTAAACAGTAAATTAGAGAAATCTAAAAGGTAAAAATTTTAAACAATTTTTAAATAAAAAATTAGAAAAATTTAAAAGTAATAATATTAAACAAAAGCTAAAATTCAAAATTTTAATTATATAAAAACTACCAAGTAGTGTAATAGATTGTTAGAAATTATTTTGTATAAATTTTCTTTTAAAATTATGTTATATGAGATTAAAGGTATAAAACAATAGATATTGTTTTGTTATAATTATCTCATATATGCATATATAATTTGTAATTATCTATTAGTTTTATTTTTTATTATAAAATACTTAATATTATTTATTTAATCAATTATCATAACTTCACTCAAATTTAATAAACTTTCTCTTAAAATTATGCTATCTAAAATTAAAAATATGCATCAATAGATAATCTGTTATTATAAACACTCTCAATATAATTATAAATTTTGAGAAATTTATATTCTTATTTTATTTACTTGATAAATCTTTAATAAAATAATAATTATTATTCAATTATTTATTTATTAAATTTAAATATTAAATTTATTAGTATAATCATTTCACTCAATGCGCGAATTTACAATTAATGGTACTATATTTAATATTGGAGTTGTGATGTACTTTGGCATTTATCCATTCATTTATAAATTAATTATGAATAATTATTATAAACGCTCTAACATTTAACATATTTAACTAAATCATTTTTTACGTTTTAAAATTATACTATAAACTCTCTTCTAATTACTCGTTATACTGAATAGTTTTTTCATTAATTTTTTCTATTAGATTTATACAAAATGTCAATAATACTTTTATTTTTATTTTAAAATTTCATTTTATACCATATTTCTCTCCTTCAACGCACAAGGAAGAGAAAAATAAACAAAATACTGATTAGTACACAATAATAACATTAATAATCATATTAATGACCATAATAATAATAAATAACCAAAACAGTCCGCAAACAATGAAACAAAAAATCAACACACCCCAACAAACACACACAGATGATGACAAGAATGGTAAGTGCTAAACCCAGCACTAGCACCACGAAAACCAATAATGGCCCTGGAAACTACACTGCCAAACAACAAACCATAGCCAACAACTTGCAAAGCCTGAACATCAACAGGAAAATCACGCCAATCACGAAACCCGTAGGCAGCAATTAAAAACCCGTCAACGGATCCGCACATCAAGAGAAACACAAAGCAACAAAACGCAGACGGGAATCAAAAGCTCGAAAAAGGAAGAAACCCACGGCCACTACAGAAAACGAGTGGAAAGTGTTGACCAAGCTTGAAATAGATGCTCTTACCACTGTCCTTGAGGCAATCGGGAACCCTAAAGTAGCTGAGTGTCTCTCTCGATTCGCGCCTCCTTTTACAAGGACGAGCTTGTTTCTCAACTTTCCCTCTTTACACAATCCGTTCAACAAAATGCTACCCGTATAGTTGTTAATCTTAATCCCTTCCCCACCGCTTTCTTATTTCAAATTCAAAACACCATTCCCATCACCACATTTCAACAACAGAGAGCAGAAAGAGACAGTAGAGGATAGAGATGGAGGGTTTTATTTGATTTTTGATTGTTTCTTTTTGGTGTTGGTTTTGTGTGTGCGCCAAGAGAGTGTGGGCCACAGAGATGAGAAAAAAAAATAAAATAAAAGTACGAGGGTATTTTTGTTATTAAATAAAATTATTAACCTTATTTTACAGTGCATGTTGTACAAGATCAAAATTTATGTTTGTTTTAAATATAAATATTGTAAAGAACACTTTTTATATTTTCTTATCTTAATTTTTATTTTATTTACAGTTCACACTTTTTTAATTTCTTCTGTTAATTTTTATTTAATTTACAGTTCCACCCCTCTATTTTCATCAAATTATTAGAATATCCTCATTATCATGTTTTTTTTGAACTGAACAGTCCCTCTATTAGTAGTTTCATAATTTTTTTGTTAATTAATTTAATAAAAGTTAAAGAAAATCTATAAAATTTCTTGTTTTTATTCCCAAAGTTACTCTTTCTTATACCCTTCCATGTACTTCTCCTTCAATGCATATGCATTTTACTCCCATTAAAATTTCTATACCTAAAATAATTTTCAATTTTTCATTAACCAATACTTACATCTCAGTCCTATCATCGGTTGGGATAGTTACAGCTTTTCTCATCAGATTGCTTAAACTTAAAATGTCCATTTTCGCAAACTGTTATTGATTGATTTTTGTTTTTATTGCTTTAAGTGGTCTGAGGATGAGCACAATAGTTCATTTGGTTTTGGATTCATTCTTTTAGATTTGTGAAAGTATATAGAATTTTTTGTGGGTTTGATTGTCATTTTGTTGATGAGTTTGATTCTACCTTTTTACATAATGAATTTAGTTATTATTTCGTGAAATTTTAAGGCTAAATTGGGATTGAGAAAAGTGTGGCTAATAACTAGAAGAGAAAAGAGGAATTTTGTGAATTGGACAAGAAAAATATTCCTTGGCGTGAAGAAGATTATGAGAAGTGTCTTTGCTTGACCCATCGTGGAGCCTCTACAAAACTCTTCAAGCTTAAATGAGTTGAATATCTTAAATCAAAATAATTTTTTTAAGAAAACTTAATACTGCATATAATATAGGTAATGAGGGTTTGATGGGTCATTTATTGGCCATGTGAGTGAATAAATCAATTACAATAATGGATTTGTAAGTGGTAGAAAAGGAGATTTTGATTTTTTAGTAAAGGATAAAATTGACATTTGATATTGATTTAATGCAGAGTCTAGCTGAAGATCAATTTGTTTAACAGAATTTAATACGAGGGAATTTTAATAGTTTCTTGAAAATAGAGAATGAAACTGTAAATTAGACAAAAATTATGGATGAAAAATTTTTCTTTTAAGTAAATTGGGGAGATGAGAGAAGTTTATGATTACCGCGTTGTGGACAGTGGGGGGCGGGATTACCCAATCCGGTAGTTATGAGCACTATAATGCGCAGATTCTAATCTTTGTTTCTCTTCTTGGTAGTGGCGTGAAAAAATGAGCCAGACGCAGAGGGAGAGGCAAGGCGCAGCAAAACAATCATCCCCTAAACTCACGTCTCGAAACCCTAATCTATCCAAACGACTAGGAGAAGAAGACGAAAACAAATCCCAGAAATCTAACATTTTTTTCTGGTCAAAGATTTTCTTTGCATTCTGCCTGGCATTTCCAATGGTGAATTCTCTTCTGATACAAACCTAATTTTAATCCAGATGAGCACTGGCAGGCCCTTGAAGTCGCTCATCACATTGTATTCGCGTGTGGTCACTTCACTTGGGAGTGGAAGAAGGGGATCCGTAGATATTTGCATTCCGTGGTATTTGCTTTACTTTTTAAAATTCTTGCTTTCTTAGGTCTTGATACTCCATGGTTTATGACCAAGGCTCCGCGATTGCTGCAAGCCCTGTTTTCTGCAGTTGGGGATTTGTACTTGTACAAAGTTTCTTATGCTCTCTTCGATTATTCTGTGGCAAAATGGGCACTCGTCTCTCAATTGGCAAACTGGTTCATGTTTTTCTGCTTCAACCGTACATTGTCAAATAGCTTGGAAACGGTGTTGACACCGGTGGGTTTGTACTACTGGCCCTGTATGAGAGAATCTCGTAGTGAAATACCATCTGGATCAAGAAAGTGGGCTTTGATTATAGCAGCATTGGCTTGTGCAATTCGACCAACGAGTGCTATCATCTAGGTCTATGTTGGCCTGCTCGAGCTATTTGTCACACGTGATAGATTGAGATTTATTATTCTGGAGGTGATTCCCATTGGGGCTTTGGTGCTTGGTTTTTCATGCTGGTTGGATCGTATGATGTATGGCTCGTGGGTCATAGTGCCTCTTAATTTTCTTAAGTTCAATTTTCTTTCCTCTGGCGGAGATTATTTGGAACTCACAAATGGCACTGGTACTTCTCTCAGGGATTTTCGGTCATGCTATTTACTTTCTTACCATTTACAATAGCTAGCAGCATCAAGTGTAAACCTTGGAAGCTTTCCGGTCTTATTGTATGGATTTTAATTGTGTACAGTATATTGGGTCACAAAGAATTCAGGTTTGTCTTGCCTGTGCTGCCAATTGCTTTGATGTTCTCTGGATATGCGTTATCTGTTATGGAAAGACCCGATTCTTCAAATAGGAAGGGGAAAAATTCATGGAGCAGTCGTACCAAATTGCCGTCAAAAGTTGGATTTGCTGTCATCTTCTTGTTAACTACCAATATTCCTATGGCATTATATATGAGTTTGGTTCATCAGAGGGGAACTGTGGATGTAATGATTTATCTATCTAGAGAAGCCCGCAAAGAGAATGTAGAGAGTATCCTATTCTTTATGCGCTGCCATTCAACGCCATACTACTCTAGTCTCCATTATAATGTGCCCATGCATTTTCTGGACTGCTCACCAAGTGAAAAGAAGGGAATCCCTGATGAGTCAGATCGGTTCATGATGGATCCTACAGGTTTGGCAACAGAAATGGCAAAAAATTGGTCTCTACCAAGACATATTGTATTATTTGATTCAGAGGAGAGACGGTTAAAAGGATTTTCTTATTTCACGGTCTTTCAGAGCGATAAGGAGGTTCTTCCATGCTCAATTCAAGGTGGACCGTGATCTTCAATCATCAGTTGTTGTATATGCTTTGACTGATTAAATTTGATTGTTTTCTGCAACCTTTTTTTTTTTTATCGGACTCTGCTTTCTAAGAATTTTGTGCCTCTCTGCTTTTACTTCTTTTTTTTTTTTTTTTTTTTGGTTTGGGGGGGTTGAGGGTGTTTAATTTTTGGGATGTTTTAGCCTCCTAAACAGACATTGTTTTCTTCGGTTTAGATGACCAAAATCCAATGGAAAATGATCTTTAATTGAATTGAAAGGATGCTTTGTAGCTTTCTGAAATGTTGAGCGTACTAAAATTCTTTCACAACAGAAGTCAAAAGCTAATTGTAATTGTAATTGTAACCCCAAATCCAAGCAATTGCGACTACCATTTATGTCTCTCAAATCTTGTCCTTGATCTGCAATAATACTCTTTTTGAACACTCTTTTTTAAATTTTATTATTTTTATAGTGGTTCTAAAGTTTTGATCGTGGGTATGAATGCATAGAGAAAAATAAAATTTTTATTATTTTTATGTTTAAATATTTTATATAAAATTTTTTATTATTAAATTAAAAGTTAGAT
Organism: Omphalea diandra; assembly: GCA_949677035.1. Taxonomy (NCBI): domain Eukaryota; kingdom Viridiplantae; phylum Streptophyta; class Magnoliopsida; order Malpighiales; family Euphorbiaceae; genus Omphalea; species Omphalea diandra. Next base: position 30,225 of record CATIWR010086809.1, on the reverse strand, counting down.
TTAATTAGACATCTTAAATAGATTAAAAACCTAAAATAAGCTATTTTCATAATTTTATCATACAAGTGATGTTAGCGTCACATCATTAATAATTAACAGGTATTAATATATTTAACTACTCTGGTAACTAAATTCAATCATACATATCTAATTATCATAAATCTTTTTATAAGTTTTAAAAATACAAATTATAACATACTTTTTTTTTATATTATTCAAATAAAAGCAAAGATTTTGTATCTACTTGTAAGAAACTTTTTCCTTTTTTTTTTTTTTAAATTATGGATAGAGATTATGAGGTCAACAAAACAAGAAAAATATTTAGTTATATTGGGTGTAATATTTTGAATTATAAATTAAGTTAATTAAAAAAAAACTTCATTTAAAATTTTTTTATTTTTATCCAGTGTAATTTACGAAGTGTATGTAGTGTATTACAGAATTCTCCACGAAACAAAGGCAAACAACTGCGCGTGGCTAAACGCAGAAGAAGGAGAAGGAGGAGGAGGAGGAGGAGGATGCAGTGGTACTTTGTTGCCGCGCTTCTCACCATTCTCACTAGCTCTCAGGTCAGTCAGCTTCTCCCCTTCGTTCTTTAGATCCTTGTTTTCCATTTCCTCATTTTCTTCGCCATCAACCTCTACAAAAATCTTGAATCTGCACAAAAGCTTTTCCTATTCATTGCTTGATTCGACCGCAAATCACTAGTAAATCTGGATTCGGATCATTAAAACCTAATCTATCATTTTCAACCACTCAAAATTCTTTGAAACCAACTCTTTACCATAATTTTGACTGACAATTATATGCCATGTTATGTCGGCAAGTACTGTTAATGACGATTAAGCAAATGTCATTATTAATTAATCTCAAGCTTAACTATTTAATGATTTAGATTATGATTCAGCGAGTAATCTTTTGTTTGTTATGTGTATGTGTATGTGTTTGAACTAATAGGGAATCTTGACCAGTCTTTCTCAAAGTAAAGGAAGGTATTTGTATGACTATGCAACTGTACCATTTCTTGCTGAATTTTTTAAGGTATTACATATTTTTTTCTACTTAATTTGATACTTCTTAATAGAACATTGAGCATAACAGCTGCTTTTCCTTCTTACATTGTCCTGTGTTTTATTTATTTGAACCAAAGCTAGTGGTTTCTGGTTTATTACTATGGAGAGAGTACCAGAAATCATCGTCTGTCAGGATGACTACAGAATGGAAGAGTGTGCGCTTGTATCCTATCCCATCGATCATATATCTAATTCATAACAATGTTCAGTTTGCTACATTGACTTATGTGGATACGTCTACCTATCAGATAATGGGCAATTTGAAGATAGTTACTACTGGTATATTATTCAGGTGTCTACTTAATTTTTTGATTTGGATTTTCTTTTATTTATTTTTATTTTTTATTTTTTTACTTACTCGGTTGGATGTCTTTCAGAATATACTTTTGCAGCATTGCAATTGATTGTTTGATTATTTGTGTTTATGCTTTAGGTTATTCCTGAAGAGGAAGCTGTCTAATCTGCAGTGGATGGCTATTGTTCTATTAGCTGTTGGAACAACTACTAGCCAGGTAGTAAGGGAGACTGTCTGTTCTTCTGTTGAACTTTCATTTTCATGTTCATATGTCAATTCTTGTTGTTTTATAAGTTTTTTTTAAGATTAATGTTTCCCATTGTTGAATCCATACTAACCTAACCATCAATCCTATAGAAGATGAAATCAAGCAGAGAATATATGTGCTAGGTCTATCAAGCCCTGACCCATTCGAGAAATTATTGCATGCATCTGGTGTACATTAAATAGTGCACCTTACACTCTGAAACATGTTGGAGCTGTAATTGTGGAGAGTGGGTTGCACATCACGTGAATGTGAAAAGCATGCACATTGGCTACGCTAAAAGATCTCTCTTACTATTGATACAAATTGATAGTAATGTACGAGAGTTCAGAACTGACCCCTAATAATATCTTCATTCGAATCTATAATGAACTCTATGTCTATCAATAGATGTTTTTACCTGTAGTTTTTCTTATGTATGGTTTCCATTAGAATCTTGAGATGGTAATGTGAATATATGCTGATTTTTTACTATTTTTCTGTTGTAATGAGAAATCTTTTTTCTAGAACGTCTTGAGTGTTACATATACCTGCTGCGATTTTGATATTTAGTCTAGTGACTTCATGTGTTTTTGTTGTTGCTGCAGGTTAAAGGTTGTGGAGAGGCTTCCTGTGATTCTCTATTTTCAGCTCCAATCCAAGGCTATTTGCTGGGTATCCTATCTGCTTGTCTATCTGCTTTGGCAGGTGTCTACACAGAGTTTCTGATGAAGAAGAACAATGATTGCTTGTATTGGCAGAATATACAATTGTATGCGTAGGTATCTTTTCTCCATTTCACTTGTTTACAGTGTTTTTAATATACTTATGCATTATGAGCAGTCATTGTAGTGACCCCAAATATTTATAGATCTTTCTTTCCCTCTCATGCCTCATAATATTTGCAAGTCCTGCTCTATTTTTACATGCTGTTTACAATTGCAATGGAGAACATACGGATATTTTTCTAGTCTTAAATTTGCTGTGTTCAAATATCTCCTATGCACTTGCAGCTCCCTTTCCTCAAAGTTTATATTCACTTACATTTTTGGTTGCACTGCATGTTATAATCAGGGATATTCTCATTCCTTTTTCAGTTTTGGTGTTATATTCAATGTGGCACGGCTTATTCTGGATGACTTCAGAGGTGGATTTGAGAAGGGGCCTTGGTGGCAACGCCTTCTCAATGGCTATAGTATTACTACATGGATGGTGGTTATAAATCTTGGATCCACTGGCTTGCTGGTATCATGGTTGATGAAATATGCTGACAACATTGTGAAAGTAAGTTTTCTCTTGCTATTTTGGCCAACTGTTCTGGGTTCTGCATTATGATTTCTTTGTCATATGTTTTTCAGTGTCTTCGTAACGGATGTATGCAAAATGAAAATGCCCATTCCTGCTGGATGTATCAGTGATACAGATGGCAGTAAACCCTTAATACAACATAAATCAAACTAGAATGTTTTCAGAATTTTTCCTTTTAAAATTGCAAGTGTAACATAGTTTTCTTCACAAATCTATCAGCCATAGCAGCATATTAACTCAGTGATGTGTGAAGTATGATTATTAAGTCAATACATTTCCTTGAGCTTTATCAGGCTGTACTGGCAAATAGAAAGCCTTTTAAATTCAGTAAAGAACTGATCTTTTATGCAAAACGCTTTGAGAATTGAATTACCTGTGCAAAGTTTGTAAATAACTTCTTATTCTTAATTCCAAGAATCATATGGTTATGTTTGCCAATTGTTAAATTAAATGCAATCTCCATCTTTAAGAGAACTACTTTATGTGCCTTGTAACGCATAAGTTGAGGAGACATAAAAGGATTAACTTTCACTTGGTTTTTCAGGTTTATTCCACATCAATGGCAATGTTGCTGACAATGGTTTTATCTATATGCCTTTTCGGCTTCAAGCCAACATTGCAGGTAACACTCCATTGACTCACTAGGTATTCAAGTCCTAGGATCCTATCCCTATAGCTTGAAGCAGTCTTATCATTTTACATAATCCATCTGTTTTCCTCCCTTGTTTTGCTGCAGCTTTTCTTGGGTATCATCATATGTATGATGTCACTTCACATGTATTTTGCTTCTCCAAATATGCTTCTGGATTTGCCTACAACAGTCAAAACTCCTCTTGAGAGCCGCAAAGAAGTTTCGATTGAGAGGCAAACAGATCCTAATATTTCCGACAAGTCTAGAAGCTAATGCTTTTTCCGGGTGTTCATTGAAAGTTTGATAATTGTTCAACTGTCATAGATGCACCAAATGGAATAGTAGAGAAACAGTTCTTAACAAGTTTGGGCAGATATGCTTGCTTGGATGCTTTTGTAACCAATTTTACAAACATATGGATTCTTCTCCAAAACTAGCAAATGCTGCCTGTGTCATTTTACTATCCGAAACATAGGCATAAGTTGCAGAAGGGAAAACTTTCTAATCTGCGAAAAGTTCAGAGGTTGTCTTTTCTATTACGTAGTGTGAGGCTAAATTGTTCGTGAAGAACATTATTTTCTAAGGTTTCAGAAATTTACTCTCTGACGTAGAAAGCTTGTGCATAAACATTGATTAAAAATTAACAAACAACTGCGCCCACGCCTGGATTCAATTAAAAAGACTCAAATTGAATCCCATGGTTTAACAACTAGGATTAAGGCTGGCTTTTTACTGTCATTTTCAATGGATTGGCGAAGAGTGTTGGCATACGTTTTCTCCTGGTGGGCTTGGACCCACAATATGGAAAATCATTGATCTTCTAATCTAATATTGACGCGCCTCTTCCACACCTTAACACGTGTGCAAGGCACTGATATTAAACATGTCATTTCGCCGGTGATACCCTAGCATGTTCGTAAAACTGCCTTCATCCCTAGTTGTCGAGTATTTGCTCAATTCGCTTCGAGGACAACAAATATCTCCAGAAATTGGGTTAATTATTTTAAATTTTTTTGTGATTTGTTATTTTAAATTAAGTTTTCTGTCAGTTTTTAATATTGTATGAAATTGTCTCTTTTATTTAATTCGTGGCACTATTAAATCTTTTTTTATAAATTTTCTATCAAATTTTTTTAAAGCATCTAAAATACTTTTAATTTTGGATTACCATCACCAATATTATTCACTTGTCCTTCTCAACTCAACTGAATCATCCTCAATTTTCATTTTCATATCCTCTATACAAATTAATCACCAATGTTGGAAGTTTTTTTTTTCCTTTTATATTATGAAATTGTTTTAATTTTCAATTTTTTTTCTGTTTTCTTTTTATTCTATATGTTGAATTCGTATCTCCATTTCTATTTGTATAGTAATTAGCCCTCAGATATTGGCAGAATATTACTCTAGAATTGTACATGGCCCCGCTTATGTCTTCAAAATGAGCAAAGAAGGCCAGAAAAAATTCTGGAACATTTTTTCTTTAACCCATATGGTAATGGGGACACCCGTTCACCATTCAGTATCTGAAGTTATTTCCTGACAAGGCTGCAAAAAATTATTTAAAATCTAGTATATAAATTTAGAATGCTAATTAATAGTAAAATAATAACGAATTTCATATATATTTGTTAATTAGATTCAAGATTATTTTGAGCTATAATTGCAACCACTGTAATTAAGTATCGAAGAAAATATATCAAAATAATTGAAAATAAGAGTTAAGTCTTCCTCACTTTGACTTTCTCTTAAGACGACTATTAATGAGTGTATCAAATAAGGTTAGAGTTAGAAGACAAAAAGGGTACTTAGCCTATGTATAATGAGTTTAACAGGTCTATGTTAAATTAGACTTATACATTATTGTCTTTCATATCGGCTCACTAAAAGTGTCACAAACTTATAACCCATTTGATCACAATTTAATTGGGTTTACACATAATCAATAAACTATATTATTCAGTCCGTTTTAAAAAAATATTAAAACAAACCAATAATTAATATTAGTCCACATAAAAATTTTAACATTCTCCCACTTGGACAATATTACTTATGACGTTTTTATATTTTATGAAAGTTCTCAGATTGAATGCTTTAAACTCAAATGTGGTCACAAAAGTTTAGAAAACATATAGTTTATTGATAAAAATGACACCTTAAACATAATCATGTCCACATTAAATGATCAATATCAAATCGTGATAATAATTATGTCCTTATTGACATTGCACCAATATATAGTCACAAATATTGACAACTTAACCGAACTGGATTCCGATATGGCAATATAGCAAGAAAATAACACTTACATGTGATCAATACGCTATTTTCATTATCAGTCCTCTAAATATTTCTCTTTCGCACATGTTTAAACAAGCAAGAGAAACTTACAAAGCTTCCCAATAAGGCCTTTGTTTTCATTTTTGAAAATACACAATATACGCTTTAGCATTTGTTTCCAGAAATACAATTGGAAAATAATTTATATAGTTTAAGATAATTACATTAATTTTAAATACATCACGCACAACTCATAGCATGCTATAAATATATATTGAATGTGCACATATATATAACAAACAACCACAAAATACTCAACTCATATAAATAAATATATATAAATAAGCAATGTAGCAAAATTATTTAACTTAGATGTTCAATTACAAGCATAAAACTCTCACTAACCAAACATATTAAAAGACTTTACAACATTCATATCACTAATATATTTCTTGAAAATTATGGGTCTAAGTCCTTTAGTTAGAGGATCAACTAACATCAAATCATTACTAACATACTGAATATCAATGTGTCCTTTTTTTACTAAGTCTCTGAATGTAGAATATTTAATCTTCAAATGTTTAAAACCACTCGAACTTTTATTATTCTTAGAAAAGAACATAACAACATTATTATCACAATAGATTCGAAATGGCCTAACAATAGATCGACCACAAGCAATAACCATATAGTTTGTGTACTAGCAACATAACAAGTAACTAACTCAACTTGCATAGTAGAAGAAGTTATAAGTGTTTGTTTAACACTCTTCTATGAAACAACACCACCAGCAAACATAAAAATATAACCAAAAGTGGACTTCATATCATCTTCACAGCCTGCAAAATTAGAGTCTGAATACCCCACTACTTCAACATCATCCACCCGCCTATAAACAAACATATAATCTTTCGTCTTTTGTAAGTATCTCATTACTTTCCTAGCAGTTACCCAATGATCTCACCTAAGATTAGAAAGATATCGACCAAAAACACTAACAATGTATGTAATATCTAGTCTTGTACACACTTGGGCGTACATCAAGTTGCCAACAACACTTGCATAAGAAATATCATTCATGGTTTGTTTCTCTAAATCACTTTTAGGACATTGTTCCTTACTAAATTTATCTCCTTTCACAACAAGAGCATCACCACCTTTTGCATATTGAATCTACTGAGCACACAATCAATATAGGCCCTTTGAGAAAGACCCAATAAATGATGAAACCGATCATGACAAATCTCAATACCCAAGACAAAAGATGCTTCTCCAACATCTTTCATATCAAAAGTCCTAGAGAGTAACTATTTAGTCTCACAAATCATCCTCATGTCATTACTAGCGAGCAAAATATCATCAACATAGAGAACAATAAATATAAATTTACTCCTACTAATCTTATGGTAAATGCATTGATCTATCTTATTTTTTATGAAATCAAGTGAAGTGACTACCTCATCAAATTTGAGATACCATCGACGAGAAACTTGTTTGAGACCATATATAGATTTCTTCAGCTTACAAACCAAATGTTCTTTACCACTCTCTTTAAAATCCTCAGGTTGCACCATGTAAACTTCCTCAGCCAGATCACCATTTAAGAATGTCATCTTGACATCGATTTGATGCAACTCTAAATCAAAATGAGTAACTAAAACCATAATTATTCTAAATAAATCTTTTAAGGAAACAGGAAAAAAGTCTCATTATAATCAATACCCTCACGCTGTGTAAACCCCTTCATAACCAATCTGGCTTTAAATTTCTCAACCTTTCCTTTAGAATCCTTCATGGTTTTAAATACTCATTTGCAACCTATGAGTTTATAATTAGAAGGAAGTTCCACTAATTTCCAAACTCCGTGATGACTCATTAATCTCATCCCATCTTTCATATCAATCCACAAATTAGAATAAACACTGATAACGACCTCATCATAAGATACAGGATCAACAACATGACCTATATAATAATCACCTTTACCAAAATAAACCTTATAATCATCTAGAATTACTGACTTTCTCGTCCTAATGGACCTTCTAACAAGTAATACTTCAACTACAATAGACTCTGGAGGATTTTCAATAGGAGAAGGAAGATCAACTGCACTCTCACCATCACCACCTACTTGAATAGGAACCCTTATAATCGTTTCATAAGATGAAGGTAAAGGAATGGTTGCAATTTCACTTTGCACATCATGAATAGGTGGTTGAGAAATGTCTAGATCAGCAACATTCATGCCTAAAAACTTCGCAGTCATAGACTCTACAATCCTTGTGCTAGACATAGGACAATAAAACTTGTATCTTTTAGAATGGGTTGGGTACCCAATAAAGTAACAACGAGTAGTTATAGAGTCAATCTTTTTCTTATTTAGATTATATATTCTAACCTCAGCATGACAAACCTAAACACGAAAATTGTTCAAATTAGGTTTTTTATCAATCCACAACTCAAAAGGTGTTTTAGGTACAAATTTACTATGGTCACGATTCAAAATACAAAGGGCAGTTTTAATAGCCTCACCCATAAAAATTCAGGTTAGTTAGATCTACTCATCATGCTCCTCATCATATCTTTCAAAGTACGATTATGCTTTTCAGCGACACCATTTTATTCAGAACTACCAGGCATGGTATATTGGGCAACTATTTCACATTCTTACAAATATTTGGCAAACAATCTCATATGTTGCCTAGTCTCATTATATTTGCCATAATATTCACCACCACAGTCAGACCTCACAATTTTAATGACTTTTTCTAATTGCTTCTCAACCTCAATTTTGAAAATTTTAAACATCTCAAGGGTATCAGATTTCTTTTTTATCAAGTATAAATAACCATAACGGAAAAAGTCATTGATGAAGGTAATAAAATATTTATTGCTACAAATAGTAGGTGAATGAGGTCCACTGATATCAGTATGAATAATCTCTAGAAGATTTGAACTTCTATTAGAACATTTCTTTGTAATCTTAGTCAATTTACCTTTTATGCAGTCTACACAGACATGTAGATCCTCAAAATCAAAAGAAGGAAGAATGTCATATTTCACTAGTCTTTCAATTTTTTCTCTAGATATAAGACTTAAACATTTGTGCCATAATGAAAATGATTTTTCTTTAACTAAGGATCATTTGGTCATAACATTGGCTTCACAAGAAAGTCCACAATCACTAGCATCATCCAAATATAATCTATATAAATTATCAAATAAAACATATTCACCAATCAATTTAGAGTCTAAAAACATATTATCTCTTCCATTACCAATAGTGAAATGATATCCAATCTTATCCAAAACAGAAACAAAAATCAAATTTCTCCTAAAAGATGGAACATAAAAGGTGTTCTTCAAACAAAGACAAAATCCAGACTCCAATGTTAACCTAACTACTCTAACTTATTTGACATCTATCTATAAATTATTTCTAACTCTAAGCTTGGACTCCCTTTCACTTTGCTTTTGTTTGCTTATAAACCCCTGCAAGGTAATAGCAACATGAACAGTTGCACCACTATCAAGCCACCAAAAGTTTAGTGGTACATAAACCATATAAGATTCAAAGCAAACATAAGCTAAAGGAATACATTCTTCTTCATTCTTCTTTAGCCAAGCTGTGAATTGATGACAATCTTTTCTCTTATGATCTTTTTCATGATAAAAGAAACATTTCACCTTACTCTTATGGATAATTTCAAAATCAACTCCCTTCTTGGTCTGATTCCTACCATCCCATTTAACATTTTGATTCTTCTTAGGAGAATAATAATTCGATTTAAACTTACCTTTATCATTATTAGGATCAACCCTAAGATGTGTCGCTAGCATAGCAACCTCACCCTTCTCTTTCTTAATTTTCTTTTCCTCAGCATCACATTTAGTTATAAGGTCATTAATGGTCCAGGTAATGTTTTGGGTGTTATAGGCAGTCTCGATTTAGCTAAATTCAAGAGGCAAAGTGTTTAGGGCTTGATAAACTATGAATTCATCATAAATTTCAAGTTTAAGATCCCTAAGTTTGGTTTGAAGGTGAACTATATTTAGAATGTAATCCCTCACACTCCTACTATGGTTGTATTTCATACTGGTTAACTGACTCATAAGGGTCTCAGCCTCAACCTTATCAGATACAAAGTACCTATTTTTTACAATAGCAAGAAAAACTTTGACAGTAACCTCAGTGGGCAAACTACTCCTAAGGTATTCAAGAATAGTTTTTCTCATAGCCATAAGACTAAGACGATTAGATCTTTCCCAATTAGCATGTAATTACTTTTCCTTGATATTGCTTCACGGGTGAGTTTTGCAGGCTCATCCTTATAAAGAGCATAATCTATCTCACTCATTCCCAAGAAAAATAGAATGTCATCTTTCCACCTCTTAAAGTTTGTGCTTGTCAGGAGTTTAATAGTTGCAATACTATTGTTGAGACTAAAGGAGTCTGTTTGCGACAAAACAAAAACATGTATTAGAATTGGGCTATGTACAAAATTTAAGTTCTAATTTAAACAATCTAGAAAATTCTGACATCACTACATATTCCCCTTTGGGTAGAACATGCATATGCAATAGAATTTCCAGTTTTGAAGCACATAACCAAGATTACACCAATTTTTGCGAAATCTATCCCCTTTGGACATATAGACTTTTTGGACTAATACAACTGTTAACACAAATAGTTTCATTCCAACACTTATTCCCAAAATCAATGCATCTAATAAACCTTTTGATAGATTATTACATACACATTAATTTAGAATTATCTCTTCGCAAAAATTAAAAATAACTTTATGAATTTCAATGGATGTTCTACTTTGGTGATAACACTCATATCAAACCATAAAATTATTTTTAATTAAAGATCAATAAAAGTCCAATCAAAATATATACCAAATGCAAATATATACATCAAAAATATATAAGGTACCAAACACATTATACCTTAATTTTAAATACATATTTTATCTCATATGTATACAAATCAAATATTTATGCGTATATATAAAAAAAACACATTGAAATAAAATAAAAATTGATTACTATCTTATATATATGTGAATATTAATATATATGAAATAAAATAAAACATACCATGATGAACATGAATAAAACTTGTTCGCCTAAAAACCTGTTTGCATAAGGAATTGACAAAACAACTTGTCTAGCTCAGACGATAGAGCGCAAGGCTCTCAATCCATATGATCATGGGCTTGAGCCCCACGGTACGCATTGTTTAGATTGGGATTGCAACCCTTTGTTTTTTCTTTTCTTCTTGCGTCACAGAGGCGTCGATTTCGAATAAATAAGGGAGTCCTCAAAGACACAAAAGGCAGTCTAGCCGACTTTCTCTAGCAGTTATTGCGCAACAAAATCGCCATCGTCACTCCCTTTGAGATTTTGACAAGGTAACACAAAACAAAACAAACAAAACAACGAAAAAAACTTCGATCGCATCGTCCGGGTTAGGTGAGTAGATTCGGGCGCCACAAATGGGTGTTCAAGGAAGAAGATCAGAGGCGGATTTTGGTACAGTCTCAGTCGCGGACGATGGAGAGGGTTGAAACTCGAGCTTGGTGACGATGGAGCGGAGGAGACCAAGTTTTTGTTTGGTGACAGGGGTTTGAGTTCGAATGATGGGCTGCGGTTTTGCAAACGAAATTGAAAAAATTTTACAATAAAAAAATTAGCCAATGCATGTTTTGAACCCGTAATCTTTGTTTGCATTAGCACGCCTCATCAACCAATTGAGCTAATAGGATAGTTTGGAATGAAAGAGGTGGATTAAATATATCAAAAGCGATATGACAATGGTGGGATACCCTCACTCTGACTATCAATTTTTTTTATTCAATTCATTCATCAGATAAAACAAGTAAAAAAACTCATAATTTAATTATCAATACAAAATATTTAGGGTTCTAAATCATATACAATCTCAGGCTCTGATACCACATGTAAGAATTTATTTATGATCTAGTATATGAATTTAGAACATCAATTAATAGTAAAACATGAACGAATTTCATACATGTTTGCGAATTAGATCCAAAATTATTTTGAGTCATAATTGCAACCACTGAAATTAAACATTGAAGAAAATAAGAGCTAAGTCTCTCCTTAACCTTCTCTCAAGACGGCTACTAATGGGTATATCAATTAGGGTTAAGGTTATAATGCAAGAGAGGAGACTTAATCTATTTATAATAAATTTAACAGGTTCACCTATCACATGTCTATGTTAAATTAGGCTTATAATGATCATCTTTCATATCGGCCCACTAAAGGTGTTATAAACCCATAACTCATTTGATCACAATTTAATTGAACTTATCTATAATCAATAAATTATATTATTCATTCTGTTTTATAAAAAAAATAAAATAAAATAATAATTAATATTAGTCTACATAAAAATTCTAAAAAGAGCAATCTGTGAATTGCGGGCATGCTGCAGTATCTCTAGTCGCCGCTTCAATAAAAAAGGAAATCCAACCACACAATTCTTTGGGCATTTAATTTGGATTATGATAGATACCCTCCATTACAAGTAACATTTAAACCATGATGAAAGAAGAGAAAATTATCACAATCTAGTCCTATAGATAGTTCATTTTCGGGCATTAAAGAGATCTCCATGTTTGTCTTGTTCTAGAAAATCCTCTCATCTTCAAGCTCCCTCGCTCTCTATTCTAACTTGTCTATAAAAGGCTAATTAGCTAGCCATGATTTGTGCTCAAATATCACATAGTTGAGAGACTATAGAGGTGAAAACTATGAGTGGAACTGCTTGCTCCAACGCTGCATATGCAGGCTTGAGGCCCAATGGATATCAACATACAGAAAGCAAAAGGGATAAGTGCTCCTGCTTCCAGATGCCACTGCACTATCCAAGATTCAAGAAGAGTGACTACGAGAACATGGCTGAGTGGAAGTTGGACTGCCTGCTGAAAGAATATGGACTGCCCATTATCGGAGATGTCAACGAGAAGAGGAAGTTTGCCATGGGAGCCTTTCTTTGGCCTTCGGAGTAGTTGAAGTACAAATTAACTGCTAGATGAAGTCATTTTGTGCAAATAATATATAAATCAAATCAGTATATAATATGAAGTATTATTATTTAATCTCCTGATAAAAATAAGACTACTTAAGAATAGATGTTATCAGTTGAGAATTATCGTAAAAAAAAAAAAAAGCCAAACTCTTCATAGAATATTCCTATATAGACTGTCATATTCTATATCTGTATCTGTATTTTGAACTACTGTGTTACTTTCATGAACGTTATATAATGTTCCATATCTGCATTTGAATAAGCCAGACTCTTGATATTTATGCACTATAATTCAATTAGTAATAACTACAAGCCCACTGAATCTTTGCCCTTGCAAACGAAGGCTTTCAAGAAATGAATCCAAAAATTTGTGAACTTCGGTTTAAAAATTGATTCAAATATCATAAACAGGTTTAATTAATTTAAGAAATTGTGTTGAATTACTCAGTCAATAGTCTTGAAATTTTATCTATAGGACATATTTGGTTTATCAATAAATTGAGTAAAAAGAGAATTGTAACTTTATTTTCATGTTTACTATCTTAATTTACTTAAAAAATTTAAAAATTAAATTTTGAAAGGATTAAAATATCTTACTATTCTTGAAATTCATTGTTTAAATTAATTTATTTACTTATAAAATATTAAGACTAATATTTTGTTAATATTTAAATTGTACTTTCTTATGTATTGAAATATATTAAATAAAAATATTAAAAATTCTATAATATCTGTCTTAAAAATGAAATTTTGTTTCTCCTTTTTTTTTTTTTGATATAATCAAACATCCCATAGGAAACTTGTCCCTGTAAAAATTATGAAATGATAGAAAAACACGTTACTTCATACAAATATTGCTTTAATATAATTATAAAGAAAAAAAATATTTTAGAAATCGAATAGATCAATCTTAAAAATCAAATTATTGAAAGATTCAAATAGATTTTGATTAGTTTTTGTTTTTTAAAATTATTATCATAATTTTTATTTTAAATCATTTAATCAAATAAATTAAATTAATCAAATCCATCAACCCACTAATTCATCGTATCAATCCGTTTTTGAAGTGCAATAAGTGCAGGGTGTGGGTAGGTAGGTCAAATTTCTCATTGAATAACGAGTGCCCTCCCCTCCAATGGCATCAACATGATAAATCTCCATTAACTCCTCATTTCAAAGAAAATGCTTTGTCTTATCTACTTGACTCTCAAGCTACCAAAATTTCAGCAGGCGATGCCAAGTTAGAAAAAACACTATGAATTCTCAAATTTATTTCTTTTCAGTTAGGAATTTAATGTGGATTGATGGGCTTGGTTTGGTTGTGTCCCAAATAGGTTTAAAGGTCCAAAATTTAGGTTTGGGTGTGCCATGGCCCGTTGGTTGGGGGGCTTTATCTGTTGTGATTTGAAGAAACATCCATTGTTTTTTTGGACTTTCATAAATGAAAATGCCAATGGTTGTTTGCAATTGTCCTAATGATGTCTTGTTGTCAGCTTATTAGGAGATTCAAATTCTCCTATTCTTGCTGTTTCAAGAATGGAATGTTGGCTGGCATTTCCTTTGTTGTGTTGGCTGTAAAGGAGTTTGATGCTACACTGAATCAGAATCTTTGTTGGCATTTGCTGGCTTTAGATTTTTATTCTCACTCAAACTATACCCTAACCACACAAATTATAAATTATAAATTATAATAATTGAATCTATACTTATTTAAAAAACTTAATTTCTTGAAAAAAAAAACATATACCAAACAAAAATAAATACAATTGCACTACCAAATTGTATCTCATTATCATTTCTTAAATGAATTGAATATCTGAACTCCTAAAACAAATTCAAATGTGCCCTAAAAAAATCAACATGAATATAACATAAAAATATTCCTACTTTCAATTGAATTCTATAGCGGCATATGTGTATAATATCGTCACGTAAAATTTTAGATTATGTGTATAATTTATTGATTATTTATGATAATTTTTTTACAAAAAAAAAATTAAAATGATAAATTGACTATATACATTAATAAATTATTGTTTAAATACTTAAAACTTATATTAATATCCTAATATTGTACCATATGTTGATCCATAATTTACTACCCTTTCTTTATCTTTTATATGCTTCATGTGATTAGTTATAACAAATACACACATCTAACAAATTATTATTGATATGCAACCAGCAATAGATTATACAGGTCATATGTGTACGTGTTTTGATATATTTGATCCAATATCGTAATATTGGCTCTTGACTATGCTTTTTTATTGTACCATATGTTGATCCATAATATCATCATATGTAGGGTTGAGAGTTTTGGACATGATCTGATTAAACAATATGATAAGACATGCAGTTAAACGGATTTAAACTTGACGTAAACAAGTTTGAATTATGAAAAGTCAACCCATTTGTGATACCATAAAAAAGCAAGTGTAAATGGATTGAACCACCTAATTAACAATAAATACAATTAAACATAATTATATAATTGAGTTAATGAGTTAACATATTATATACGACACAAATATATACGATTAAAAAATGTGTTTATATATAATCAAATAAATTTGATCTAATATTATATTTATTTAAATTATATTTACTTTATTTTTTAATATATAAAATATTTTTAGTTAAAATTTTTAATTTTTTCATATATTTTTAGATTAAATATATTTTCATGTCATGATACGTTAATATCTATTATAACACAATTAATTAAATAGATTATACAAATCATATAATATAATATGATTCATAAATATATTCGTATAAACTAAAGATTTTAATATAATAAATTAAACTAATTGTATTTAAATTAAATATTTTTATATAATATATGTGTTTTGACACAGCACACAATTAGATACTACCTGAATTACTGTCCACAATTTTGCACATGACAACTAAGTATGAATTATTTTATTAAAATAATAAATTAACAATATGCCTAAAAGAAAGTATATTTTGTATGCGAGTCATTGAATTTTGCAGAACGTCGACTGTCCAAAGCTGTGAAAAGCAGATGAGAACGGAATATAATAGGTATAAGATACAAGCAGGTGAAGAAGGCCACGTGGCCGAATAAGAACCGTAGCATAAGGCGCCAAGTAAGAGACAGCGACAACAGACTGTAGCAGTTGGCGGGAAGGGAATCAATAGCCGGGGGGCAGTCACATGGCGCCTCTGCAACCGAAAATCACGGCTGGGCCCCACACCATACCTCCCCTGCTTTATCAGGTTTACCGGTACAACCGGTTTCCCTCATTTTTCGGCATGTCCAAAAATAAACCATCCCATACATAAAATCCTCCGCTTCGTCTTCACGTTCACATCTCTCATCCTTAAAGGGAATCTGAATAAGAGCAAGATATCTCTCCCTCTCTCCTCGGTAGGCCGGATATTGACCACAGAGAGAGAGAGAGAGAGAGAGATTTATTTTGATATATAAAGAGAGAAATGGCGGTTTCAAGGGTTCCATTTGGAGTTGTAGCAATTGCTGTTGCTTTCTTTTTTGCCATTGCCTTACCTGTTTCGGTTCAGGCTCAGTCGTTTGCTCCTGCTCCTGCTCCTGCCAGCGACGGTAATTTATCTTAGCTTATATATATATATATATAATGCACTAATGTAGACCTGAGGTGAAATGGGCTTTGAATTTGTGTGTTTTATATGTTGTTACCGATTTTTTTTTTTTTTTTTTTTTTGAGGGGTTTACCATTAAGCTTATACTCTAGTGATGGAGCGCGAGGAGAGATTATAGATTTGAATCATGAAAGCTCCAGATTTTTCTTGCATGTTTGGCATTGCTTTTGTCAATAGTAATTTTTGGAAGAAAAAAGAAAAATTGGAAGCAGTCCTCATAGCTAATTGATCTGATTTTTATAGCTAAAAGTTATTATTAAACTTCTTACAAAAAGCTGTTGAATTAGATTGATAATAGCTCCTAAAATTATAAATGTAGGACTTTATCCAAATATTCTCTGTATTTCTGATGCATCAAAACTATGAAAGAGAAATCATTCTTTACAAGGTACTGTAGGTGACAATATAGTTTGGTTTTGTTTATGTCAATTTGCTGTTGTTTGTGGATACAGGGACATCAATTGACCAAGGAATTGCCTATGTGTTGATGTTGGTGGCATTGGTGCTTACTTACCTCATTCATACTGCAGACTTGACTGGCTTCTTCTAAATTATGCTTGTGTGGGAATATGGGAAGGATGTGTATGTAATCTCAAATCTCGTTTGTAATGTGATTAAGGGTCTTTGGCTGATTTCTTTTCTTTCTTTTTTTTTTTAAATGATTGGATTCGAGTGTCTTTGATCTACTACTATCTTCTTGTTTAGTGATATGATAGCATAAATTATGTTACCTTTTAGTTTGTCGAAAATGAATTTGTATTTCCTTATTTTAGAATTATATTAAGATATTGAAGCAAAATCATACAACTCAGAATCATATCCTTAAACACATGCCATAGGCTATTGAATTATGTAACCGTATTAAGATATTGAAGCAAAATCATACGGCTCAGAATCATATCATTAAACACATACCATAGGGTATTGAATTATGTAACCATCAATCCCAAATATTGGGATATACAAGTTCAAATTACCAAGAAAATCACTTCCTGTGTTAAACCTGAGAATTAAAACATGGCAGGGTAGCAATGTCTTAAAAGCGAGAGAAATCAGCAGTATCAGATTCTCATCCTACTTGAAAATAAGGCATCATGAAACAGTTCATGCAAAATTCAACAGGGAAAAATAATAAAGACGGTAGAAAATGTGTTTTTCATTTCCTTTTTGGTTAGTCCGATATTTGCTTTTATATTTTTGAAGAATTATTGTACTGGCCATAAAGAGAACAAGTGGAATTGGAAATGTGGATCCCACGTCAAGTACTCATCTGGAATGCACGTTGGTTCGGTTCAGACTTTATCTGAAACGTTGCATACCTAACATTTCTTATAATCCCTCAGTAAAGTACGGATCTCTGGCCCATATGCGATATTGGTTGAAGCATCAAATAATTGGACAACTTTGAACAATTTCTATTTCGGTCATCTTTATTATCAAAGCCAATCTGAATCCCTTTGCTTTGACATCAACGGAATGGAAAAAAGTAAAAAATGTATCAAGGTCCTTCAAATTGGTGGAGAGAGAGAGCAATAATTGGTTAGATAGCCACATGCCCATAGCTGACCAAAAATTCTTCTTCCTTGACATCTATTGTGCAGCTAATGCATCTTTGTAATAATAATGTGAAATCCAATTTTCTCACTTTCAGGTGAATTCCATATATATACGAGTATAAGATGCACTGTGTTTACATGAGCCCAATAATTCCTCTATTAAGCCAATGCTTCCTATTCTATGCTGCCTACTCTTCTTTGAAAAGGAATGCAATCCTGTCAATCTAAATGTGCATAATAGAGAGAACAGGGAACAGCAACACAGGAACCATAAAGAACATTGAATTCCATACGGATCAACTGCACATTAAACCTATTATAAGCATACGAGAGAGAGAGAAAGAGAGAGAGAGAGAATTGCACTTTGAACTCCTGATAACAATAAGCAAAGCCAATATCATTTTGCATAAAAGTTAAAATGTACAACTCAGGCTTCTGAACTTCAAAATTTCTCATTCAAAAACAAATGAGGGTAACTTCCTGGACAACCTAAAATCACTGTTTTAACAGACTGCACATAATAACATATACCTATGGCATACCGTTATGAGAATAGGCCTCAGGAAAAAAGAATAGTACCAGCACAGGATGGTTATCAAGTTTTCTTGGCGACCTGATTTGGTTCCTGCTGATCCTGGTCAGTGAGTGAGAACTTCTTCACTTTCTGTGGAAAAAATGGTCCCAAATAAAACATTAAACCAATTGTATGAAAAAAAAAATGCAATAAGAGCAAGAATGGGAGTTTACCACACATTTATCCCATACAGGCGAATATATTATGACACAAAATAGAGCATTGGCTACAAAGAGTTGAGCAAAAGACAACTTAACCACCAAAGCAAATTTTAATGGAAAGTCTCAGGTTCAAGAGTGTCTATGAAATGTGCATTATTTTCAAAGTTAACAGTTAATAAGAGTTCTAAAGGAATGAACTCAGAAATCTTATGACTTCTTGAACATCTAAATCTGACTGCTGAAGCAAGAATCCATCATTCCATGCTTCTCCATCTCTTAGTTGTATATTTGAGAGGGTCAACCTTCATAATTTATTAAATGTAGAAGCTATCTGCCCTTTTTCGTGTACGAAACAAGAAAAATGAAGGGAAACTATCCATCAAGTGGCCTCCAAGCAAATTTAGATCTTAACAGTGAAATGATAAATCTAATAAGGACAATCTAAGATAAATGCACCTTTCTGTCCCATGAGGAAAAAATGCAAAAAACTAACCAAAATCTTCACCATTCTACCTACAATTGGCAGAACAATACAGGTATTTGAAGGAACTTCAAGTGTCGGAGGCCCATGCCGAATGAGGAGTCCATTCATATAAGAAATTTATAAAAGAAAGCAGATAAAAGGGATGATTAAAGGAAAGGAAGTATCAATAAATCCATGCTTAGCATAAGCGAGCGATATTGGCTCACATGGTCCCAGAGTCGAATGCATTTGAAGTTTAAGAAGAAAAAGCTAACTAACAGAAGTATATAGGATTGGCAACTGGCAAGAAGGAAAACAGATAGATGAAAGAAAATTTGGCAACAGAGAAAACAAAGAATTTTTGTTGTCTTTTTTGTGGCTCGCACTTCAGGTCCAAAATCGCTAGATTATGATCCAACCATCTCTATTGCAAAACAAGCAGCAAAAAAACCCACATATTGCAAAATTTCAAAATTTTCATACTTCTTCCTCCCACGTCTATTTGAGAAATTCAAAATGTAGCTTGGTTTAGTTTCAAAATTCAAATATCTCCTGACTAAGGCTCCACAAAGCTCTAACTCATCAGCCACCTTATAAAAACCAAACTATCAATGATACAATCCAAGACTGAACATATATTTCAAGCAAAATATGATAACCTTTGCCATTCTACATGAATAAACTGCATCAAACATCCTAAAAATTTATGTCATGGTTCAATTATCTTGCCGCCTTTTCTTTCTCTTTTTTTTTTTTTAATTTTTAAATCAAGTAGTAATATTTTTAGATATCAGCTGGCAGTCCAAAGAAGCCCTTTCAATCAGCAAAACCAATAATTTTTTTAATGAAAAATAAATGGATAAACTATAATAAAGATACATGAACAAAAAACAGGGAAAAGAAAAAAAAAAAAAAAGGAACTTTTGTTAAAAGGTCGTTTGCTTATAGGGTCTTCTCTCAATCTCTAAAGGCTACATATGATTATTTTAAAAATAAAGGAAAGAATAGTTAATCTTTTTCTTTTAAAGAATTGCTCCTGCTGTTTTTGCTACGTAGGAGAGTGATTTAGATAACAAAGATTCACTACTTAAAGTTCTAGAACTATCAGTTTGAATGTTGACAAAGCATCAAGACTTGATTTTCATTTTAAAATAAAGAATTAAAATACGATGACCTAATGGGGAAATTGTGCAAAGTATAAGAACTTCCAACCTAGTTAATCCCTGGAAAGCAAATGGACAGTCAACCCTCAAGTCAGGTATGCCTCAATCCCAAACTAGTTAAGGTCAAATACCCTTTCCCACCATTGATAAGAGCACGCAACACAGGGCATTCACATGCGAAACATTCAATCCATAGTAATTCCGTCAATTCCAATCCGCCAAGACAAATTAAACCTACATCCATAAATTATAGAAACAAAAGACATCTAGATAAAGCATATCATCCGCTTAATTAATACCATCCTTGTTTCGATCAAATCCAACTCAGAAAATTTGGATAACTTATAAATCAATTAAAACGCCAAGTTAAGGAGAAAGGAAACTAACTTTATGAATTTACAAGATATCTCATGGAAACAATTTATGCAAAATACATGCATATACATAAATCCCTTCAATCTGCAAATAATTAAACTTGAAAAAAAAAAAGGAGGAGTTCTGCTGTGGATACCTTATTAACCACACAGTCTCTCAAAGATTGCAAAAGGCGGACGCATTTGTCTTGATCATAAGGCGATTGAGTTACGCAGTTGAGCAAATCCAGCGCCTGTTCCCCGCACACGGGCTTAGCACGGGTTTCCTCCATTCTTCTTCACAGTTTGTTTGGGGTTTTAGGTTTTATTTATGGACTCCCGCCTTTTGCTAAACCCACCGTTTTGACCTCTGGTTTTTCACGGCACACAGTTCATTGCCATCTGTCATCTAAATTAGAAGCCCATTCTGTGGTTGTACTTGGGCCTTTATGTCAAACATTTTATTCTATTTAATTTACTTTTTAAAATCACTATATTATTTTTGAAAATCAAACTCAATTCAAAATTAATTAAAATAGAAAAATAATTCAATATATAATATATATTTTATATTAAAAATGATTTTTAAATCAAAAATCAAAAATATATTAATTATAGTCAATTCATATATAAAATTTTAATATATTTAAAATGTTATATTTAGCTCAACTCAATTAAATTTTTATCTCAATTCAATTAAGATCAACTATATATATTTGTTTTTTTCATTCAGAGTAATCTTATATTACATTTTTGTAAACATGTAAAGTCTTTAAGTCATGCGATGTAAGTGTTAATTTTAATTAAAATTTTAAATTGAAATTATAAATTTTAAAATTATACAAGCATGAAAATATTAATGGGTAGTTAGATTTAGCGATGAAGAGATGATTTTAAAAGGAGGCATTAAAACTCTGAGAAAATTTGGAAGCTTTCTTCAAATAATATGTCTTTGTTGCTGTTGCTCTTTTAGCAAGCAATGGTTTCTCTTGCTGCTTGTATTGTACTATATACTATAGTTAAGTTTGTATGTATTGGGTTTAATTGTTTATGATTTATAGATGCTGGACTTAATGCTCTCTTTATATTTATTTGTGGATTATAAATAAAATTTGAGATGTTAAAAAACAATGATTAAAGTTATGGAATTCGTGCAACTCCAGGGCATGGGAATGGATACTTTTTAAATTGCAATTGCTATGGGCTCTTTCCATGCATTAAAAGCCCAATAGCACAATTCATGGTGTCTTAAATTTTTTGCCTTGTGCTTGAATCAACTATTATTATTATTATTTTGGGTTAAAAAAAAAAAAAAAAGATCGTGATATACACTTTGATGTATGGAGATGGGTCATACGTGTGGTTAGGTCTGTTTACTGAGCTGTCGATGGCCCTACCTGCCCATGCTTCCACCTACAACACATGACAAGCCCTCTTGTGGCCCTCATGTGGTGTCGGGAATTATCACCTGAAAGACTCTCCCTCCACTGCCCACGCTTATATATCCGACTAGGATTCTGGACTCCGATAAAGGGCACGCTATCATCTCATTTCCTCTGGAATCTGATTGTTATCGTTCAGAAAATAAAACTTAGAAAACTCTAATTTTCAATTTTCACAGGCGAGCACTAATTGTACGAGTAGAAAAATCTAATCTTTCAATGACAATTATTGGCATAAGCTAATCGCCTTGAAACAAACAGTACTGTAACTTATTTTTCAGAAATATCCCCATACATCTTTCACGTGATCTCCTCACCCCCCAACAACACAACTCCATCAAACACCAATTCACCACTATTTCTTTTTCTTTTCCTGTTTATATGCCCATTTTTTTTATTTTATAAATTATCTTTGATACATATATTATATAAAAACGTCGAATTATAAAATTCTCACATGTTTACTTATATATATATATATATATGTAATTGATTTGATGCATAAACTAATTTGGTATGGTGGCAAAAAAAAAAAAAAAATTCAATGTTAAAATTCATGTGAAGAGTCGCTCTCGAAGTCATTACAAGGAATCCAACTGATGGCCATGGGCAAAATCATTAGCCCAATCTTTGATGGGGCAATCATGCTGCGTTGGATAATAGAATAAGTGTACCGCAGTTAAACCTATCTAAAACCTATATCCACTATGCATCCTGCCTTCTAATTAAAATTCACCATTTCACTTCAAACTCAACTCCTATCACACGTGTGCCTAAACACATTCAACAGATTTGTATCTAAAATATTTATTTTACAATTTTCACACTTTATATCTCTTTTTTCTCTCTTTTTTTATTAAATTTTCTTTTTATTATTATAATGAAAATAAATTAATACAATATTTAGCTAATTTAATTCAGATTTTCTATTAATATTTAATTTAATTTAATTTTAAAAAATTTATTTTTATATAAAAATAAATAAGTTTAATTTTAAAAATAAATGCACTGAAAATTTAAACTTGAGACAAATATTAAAATAAAAATAAATATACTTATAAATCAACAGCAGTGTACCTTCAATAAAAAATAATGGATCTAAAATAATAACAAATATACCTAAAATCAGAAACGATGTACTAATAATATAACATTAATATACTTATAAAACAATAATGATGTACCTATAATAAAAAAAAAATAATATACCTAGAGTAATAATAATATATTTTAAAATAAGAAAATAATGTATTTAGAGTATAATAACAATGTACTTATAGTACAAAGTCGATATACATTTTTTATAATTTTAATATATATTCATATCAAATGATATGTATTATAATTTCAAATTAATATACTTATTTTTCTATTTTTATGTACTTATAGCACAATATAAAAGTATTTCATTAATGCACCTGTAGCACAATACAAATATACCTAAATATTTAAACAATATACCTCAATAAAAAAATAATGAATCTAAAGTAGTAATAATATTTGTGATAAAAATATTTATTAAAAATATTATTATAATTATAAATTATATAGTTATAATATTTTAATCTAATGAAATATTATAATATAAGTATATATTATATTAATGTAATTATATATAATATATAAAATTATAATATATAAAAAACACACAAATTTTATCTGTAAAAAAAAAATAACAAAAAAGAAAGTGCACAATTTTTTCTCACCTGTTGCACCGTGAAATAAAAAATACAAAAAAATTTTACATTTTTGAGACTCAAACCACCAAATTTCATGATTTGGGATCCACCGTATAATTTACAATCTAAAGTAAATCAGCGCCCGAAAGATGATACCCGATCCTGTGGGTCCACCTCCAAAACAAAAGCTGTACCCCAAAAAACAAAAACAGTGATAGCCGAGCTGGATCTAAGGGGACCAGAGGATGATTGGATGGGGCGCACTCGCCTATCTAGTTGGTTGTATACTTGCCCTGCTATTCGAACAAGAAACCCGATTAACCTGACATGATTTGCACGGCCACGATTGAATGAAAAGGAAGCTGGAGAATAACAAAGAAGATTGTTTTCCTTCTTGAAATGAATCTGGACAAGTTTTGGACATTTGTGCGAAGAAAATTAAAGAAATAGCAGAAGACCCAAATTTTCGCTTGTGTTTGTGTGGCTACTTTTGGTGTCGTGTGACCTCTTATGGGCTTCAAATAGCATTTTGCAGATTTCAGTCTCACTCACAAAGTCATATATACGAATGCAAAGGTCAATGTTAAAATTCTGTGATTCCTGGAAAATGAAAAGAGGAGTTCAAAATCTTTTATTTTTAGGACACATGTTCGACGTGGCGTTTGTTTGGTTATCTACCATGCTTTGCATTATGCAAGTGGCAAGTTGGTCTGAGAAGTGACTTTCTTTAGTAAACTTTAAAGACTATGCTCATAGGGAAAAAAGAAAATTACTCATTCACTTTACTGACTCCGAATATAATTACATTTCTGTTTCCATTATATGCTAAAATTCCCATTAATAGATTCGTTGATTTTGAAAACGTCAGTTTGTAAGGAGTGTGGTAAAAATTGTGGCCAAGGACTTGCAGTATATATCAACCACATATCATTGGGTAGCTTTCTTGGTTGAAATGTGTTCGTTGGCACGTAGCAAAAAGAAGTGTTTGTTTAAATACATGATAAATCATGCAAATCATGCTACTATAAGGGGACCCGATAGTTTTTAATCTCCAACAAAATGGCCCAATTACTGCTCTTATTCATTAATTTGGTTAAAAAAAAAAAAAAGAAAAGGCCAGAAAAATCCCTGTTACAGGCTTTCCAAGTAGCCCCTGTTATGAATTATTTCTATCTACTCAATTATATATAAAGCCTGTGAACTCTATAGCACTACTTACTGGCCAATATCTACCAGAAAGTGACCTCTCCCATTCACCCTTTAATATTCCTGCGTTCACATCCCTGAAATTTTAAATCTTTGCTCCAAGATTGGATGTCACAAGACTCTTAAATAATGTTTCCCAATAAATACATTGAAAATCTTGAGCATTGGTCTGATTCGGAAGTGGGTGTACTTGTTTTTTTGCACAGCCTACATGATCGGAATATGCCAAAAGAAATAATTGAATGTTGGAATTCTTGTCTCCTAGTTTAAGGAATAAGAAATTCCTTTTTTTTTTTATAATTCTCTTATTTTTAATTATTTTTAAATGTTTCTGAATTTAATCATGGCATGTCTCTTAGTAAGTGATACTCCTTGATGTCAAATTCAAATATGGCAACCGTGTGAAAGGACAAAAGTTAAAGAGGGTTGAGTGGGCTACAACCACTCGAATGCCTAATTTAGTGAGCTGATTTGAAGAGAGTTTAGAATGAAAGAATTAGGGAGTGAAAAAATTGTTTAAATTATATATTTGTTCCTAAGATATTGCCCTATATCTATGAATAATAGTCGTTAGGTTGAATTTTAACTATTATCGAGATTTGGGGATTTAATTGTTTAATAACTATATTATTTTGAGGATATAAAAATTAAATATGCCCATAATCTTCTGAATATTATCTAGCACGAATCTATGAATGTTAGTTATATTGACTCAGGAATTAATGAGATTGATCAAATAATGTGTCACCAAACAACGTCATCGTTTGATTTCTATATTCACTTAAGAATCTCCATGTTTATAAGACATTTAATTCTTTCAGGACTTACAGTAAGGAAGGATTGGGGGGTACAATATGTGAATGGACAGTAGAAAACAATGTTTTTTTGGGATATTCCCCAAAAAATTCGGATACTAATATAAGTTAGAGGAAAATTCTTATATATAATTATTCAATATAATAATTATTTATTATGCAGTTAATTAATATTAATGAGTGACTAATGGATGCAAATATTCAAATGTAAATAAGAAACTTGGGTAAGTATATTAGCTCCTAGTAATTGTATTTGGCTTTTATGGCAGGCATGCTTGGTGTGGGCTAAGGAAGTTTTCCTGCGTCCCAGAAAACAAAACAAACAGTTCAGGCTTGTTGGCAAAATGTGGCTGCTTCTCTGCGGCTACTGATGAAAGGGGACCATCTGATATTGTTGATCACAACCATTGCAATAACTGTATTTTGGGTTTTTGGGAATTGGATCGGTTTTCATCTTAAGACCTTATTAGTTATTAATAGATCTATCAATTTTCTCTAGTTTGTTCCTATATAATAAAAGCTGGTTTTGACCCCAGACAATTACATCTATGCCTGTAGAATGGTCTGTTTTCTGTTGAGCTCAGATGTGTGTATTTGCAGGGGAGAATCAACGGTGGCAGATGGACAATTGGCATTTTTTACAGTTGTTGCGGTTAGGGACTTAGATTTTGTCCCATATATCTATATTTGGTTTATCTATATATATGTTAAAAATAAAATTAATAAAAATATTTTCATAATCTTTTAAAAATTTTAAATTCAAAACAATAAAAAAAGAATATTCTCTTATCACTTTTATATATATATAAACTGCCTCTTTATGTGTTTGAAATGCTCTTTTTATAGGTGTAGATTGAGGAATCTGTCAACTTTCTAAATATCAAACCTAACATGATTCGTACTTGATCATTGATGAGAAAATTTTACTTCAAGATTTAATGATTAGTTAACCATAGTTAATTATAAGGAAGGTAGATGGATTGGCTCTCCTTGTAGATTCCTCGATTAGCACCTATTCGTATTGAGTGTTTGAAGTGTTGCTGTTTAGCTCGATTTTTATACTCTATTGCCTATTTGATATTCACCTCCTCACTTCATTATCAATTTGAAATAAATTATGAAAATATATAAATATTCAATCACTAATTCTATACACCAGTTGAGGCATCTTATAAATAGATTAAGATTTTACATGAATAGGTAGCAAAAATGGGTCAAATTAAATCAACTGAAGTTATGCATCGACTTTAGATTACATGGGGGTCAAGCTATTGAGTTAAAATACAAAACAAAAAGTTTTTTTTTTTTTTTTAGATTTTAGATAGAACTAAATTGAGTCATTCTTAATTTTGATATCTTTAAGATAAATAAATTATTTTTTATTGTTAATAATTTTTTATTATTTTAAATAATTTAAATTAAATTAATTGAATTAATGTGCGGATTGAATTGATGTTGAACAATTTCAATTAAATTTATAGATCAAATTCAAATTAAATAATTTTTAATCCTCGTTGATTTTAAATTAAATTGAATTATTTTCCAACAAACTTAAAAGATCATCAAAAAATTATCAGCTTTATCTAACCTTGCCACAAATTTGATTGATGATGGGAGGTAGATTGATACGGTTTTGAATACTAACAGAGTAAGCGACCAAAAAAGGGAGTCTAATCTTCTGGGGAAGTGGCTCCAATGCGCTTCTTGCCCCAATCATGAATTTTCTATATGTTCCAAATAGAAATGTCTTCTCAAACATAATTATTGCCTTTTTTTTTAATTTTTTTAAGAGCTCGAAAATGTCATTTTCACTTGTAAATTTGTCCTGCTTCTAGGGTGAATGCTATTTAATTTAAATTAAAAAATTAAATCGAATTGAATCAATTTAGAAATTTAATTTAATTTATTCAATAATTCAGTTTCCTTAATTCGGTTCAATTTTTAAGTTTTAAAACTTTGATTAATCGAACCGAATCAAATTTCTATTGAAACTACAATGTTTTATACTTATTAAGAGAAAATCTATTTCATTCCTTCAACCTCATTCGTCATCACGCCACTCATACCACACCCTCTCTTCCTTTGCAGTATGCTTTATCATTCTGCCAAGGCAACATCACCACCCCACACTCACTCTTTTGCTTCACATTTTTCATCCTCATCACACTCTCTCATCCTCCTTGCACGGTGTAACTCTCATTGCAGTGTCGTCGACTTGTCCTCATCGCACACCTCTCTCATCCTTATCACACTACGAGTCGCATGTCGCAGCTGATCTTGGCCCTCACACAGCAGCTCGTTGTCCTTATGACATCGCAGCAACAACTGCTCCAAACGAAGCTTTGCAGATCCTTGTCCTCACGCAACAGCTTGTTGTCCTCTTCATCGCATATCGCAACTCTATGCCAAATGAAGTTTCGTAGCTCCTTGTGCCATTCACATCAATTACTGTATGCAAATTGATTTTGATTTTGATTTTGATAAAAGATTGTGATCAATTGGCGTTGTTAATGATATACAACTTACCGAAAATTAAGAAAAACTAAGACTTGCGAATAATACACAACTTGTATATAATGTAAAATATTTAATATAGGATCTTGTACATAAATTTAGAACACCAAATCTAATAATTGAACGGAAACAAATTGCGTACTTGTCTCCTCCTTGAATCCCAGATTGTTCTGAGCTATAATTACGAACGCTGAAGTTAAACCACTTGAAGAATTTGTCAGAACGGTTGAAAACGGAAGATAGGTCTTCCTCTCCTTGACCTTCTCAAAAACGGCTACAATGAGCGTAGTAACTAGGGTTTTCTGTTATGAAGGCAGGAGAGGAGACCTAACATATTTATAATAAATTTTAATAGGCCCACCCATCACAGGATCATGTTAAAATAGGCCTACACTGACCGTCTTCCATATCGGCCCACAAAAGATGTCACAAGCATACAACTCAATTGATCATATTTTAATTGGGCTTACCCCAAATCAATAAATTATATTATTGAATTTGTTTTATAAATAATTAAAATCAACTCATAATTAATATTAGCCCACATAATAAAAATTCAAACATTCTTCCACTTGGGCAATATTAATTATGACGTTTTCATGTTTTAAGAAAGAAAACATTTTCGAAAACGACTCTCGGACTGAATACTTTAAACTCAAGTGTGGCCACACAACTTTTAGAAAACATATAGTTTATTGATAAAATGACATCTCAAACATAATGTTGTCCACATTAAATTATCAATATCGGATCATTACAGTAATTATGTCCCTTATTGACATAGTACTAATTCATAGTCACAAATATTGACAACTTAACCTACATGGATTCCGATATGACAGTGTAGCAAGAAAATAGAGTCCATATGTGATCAATACACTATTTTCTTGTCAGTCCTCCAAACATTTCTCTTTCACACATGCTCTAACGAGCAAAAGAATTTACAAGGCTTCACAATAAGACTGTTATTTCCATTTGGAAATACAATCACAATGCCTTAGCCTTTGTTTCCAGAAACACAATTGGAAACCAACTCTACTTAAGATAATCACACCAGTTTTAAGCATATTAACCACAACTCATAGCATGTTATATATATATATATATATATATATATATATATATATATATAATGTGCACATACGCAAAACAATCAACTACAAAACACTCAACTCATATAAATAAATATCAATAAGCAATGTAGCAAAATTATTTAACTTGAATGTTCAATTACAAGCACAAAACTCTCACTAACCAAACACATCAAAAGACTCCACAACACCCATATCACAAATATGTTTCTTAAAAACTATGGGTCTGAGTCCTTTGGTTAGAGGATCAGCTAACATTAAATCAGTACTAACATACTGAATCTCAATGTTTCCTTTCTTTACTAAGTCTCTAACTGTAAGATATTTAATCTTCATATGTTTAGAACCACTCGAACTTTTATTGTTCTTAGAGAAGAAAACAACAGTATTATTATCACAATAGATACGAAGTGGCCTAGCAATAGAATCAACTATAAGCAATCTAGAAATAAAATTCTTTAACCATATAGCTTGTGTACTAGCACCATAACATGCAGCAAACTCAGCTTGTATAGTAGAAGATGTTGTAAGTGTTTGTTTAACACTTTTCCATGAAACAACACCACCAGCTAGCATAAAAATATAACCTAAAGTGGATTTCATATCATCTTGACAGTCTACAAAATTAGAGTCTGAATACCCCACCATTTCAAGATCATCCACACG
>CATIWR010086770.1:0-30087 GCA_949677035.1 Omphalea diandra | reverse complement strand
TTGGAACATTCTGCTTTAAAATGTGAACAGAGTGCTTGTTTTTGACCTTTATAGGTTAACAGTCTTCGACAGGAGCTGCAATTATTAGCATCAAACAGATCAGTTACAATTGTGACTGCAAGTGGTACAGGTTTGGCTTTTTTCGCTTCTGTTGTTTTTGAAGGGAAGATTTATATTTACACTTTTAAGAATAACAAGAAAAGCCACATTGCATTTCTTGAGAAGTCTTAGAGCAATTCTTTCTTATTCCAGTTGCTGAGTTCCGTTTGACAACAATAACACATCTTTGTTTGTCTTTCTTTAATTTCTTGTGATATAATGAACTTTTGACTTTGGATTTGTTGGTGTTCTTAGACATGTTTTTATATTGTGCAGGTGCAAGTAGATTTGGTGTAATTGTTGTGGTGGTTGTTGCTGGATGCGGCTATGTTTGGTGGAAGGTGATGTTCTTGTTTCTACTAGTTTTTGTGGAATAATTGATGAGACATGGCATGAATGTTGATAAATAATTCATATAATCCAAGGCATCTTCATCCCAACTATAACTACATCCGAGCTCCACTCAACCTTAATCTTCGGCTAGTTTGGAATTGGCTACTTGATTTTTCCTCTTGTGTGCATAACATAATTTTACATGTTTGGCATTGCCACAACCTATAAACTTAGCTAGGTATAGTCATAATGTACTTCAATGAATAAACTCACAAAAACCACTTTGTTTGTTTTTTTCCTTTTCTGTGCTGAAGCTTATGGCATGGTTCTTGTTTTATAGTTTGTTTGACTTTGTTTATTTTTCTGGAACGTCTAGGGGCAATCATAATACCATAAAGATTTCAGAGTTTTTCTGTGCCTCATTAAACCCCAAGCTATATTGTTTAGACTCTTCTACGAGCACATGATATGATCACGTGTCACGGGGTTGTTATTCAAATGTTTCATAAAATTTTCTGCTATGCATACCCATGTCTGAACATCCTTACTTTGATATAGGTACTTTAGGTAAAGCCAAGAGTTGACAGGTTTTAAGTGCCTTTTAAGCAAATTCAGCAATTGAATTTTTATGCTTAATGACTGTGTAATCCTTTTTTCTTTTAAAATTATTGTTTTGAATTTAGCTTAGGGCAAGTAGATGATACACAATTGTATTCCTTAATAGCGTGTTTCAGGTGCATGAAGTTCTTTGAATTGGCTGATGCTGTATATTGTTTTCTACTTTTCAGGGTTGGAAACTACCTGACATGATGTTTGCAACAAGACGAAGTTTATCTGATGCTTGCACTTCTATCGCACAACAGCTTGAAAATGTTTATGGATCAATCAGGGTAACATTACACATGCATGAAGAGATATATGTACATTTGTAAATTATTTTTCCTTTATGTTTGGGAAAGAGCTCACATCAAATCATGTGCGTTGCTACACACAGAATACCATAACATCACTTCTATTTCTTCTGTGATTTCTCTTTTAGCTGTCTTGTCTTTTAAAGAGTTTTCACCCACCCTACCTTTCTTCTCATATATATATATATATTTCACTTGTGTTCTTAGTAATGTCAAAGATGTTGATAGATAAAATATTTGTACAATTGATTGCTTCTTATCTTAATTTTTCTTTTAAATTTTTATAGGCTACCAGGAGGGAATTATCTTCAAATATTGATCGTGTGGATTGTAATTTAAATGAGGTTTCTCTACTTGGTGCTAATACAAAAGAAAAGGTGGGTTAGGTATTGTCGGCTAAATTATTTTCTTACGGAATGCTCAGACTTACACAAAGTATGCCGACCTATATAGGTTTCTGAACTATTGGAGGATTCAGAAAGGATTAATCATGATGTCCGATATGTTCGTGATGCTGTTGAAACATTGGTAAACAATCTTTAAGATGAAACTGTTCTTTTTCCAATTTCATGAACTCTTTTTTTTGGATGTGCATAGAGGACTTAATTTATTTCTTCTCTTATGTTGTAGGAATTGAAAATCAGTAGAATAGAAAGGAAGCAGGTGATTGTTATTATTGAGAACATTATATGCAGCCTTGTCAGGAATAATTTTTGCCTGATGGTATTAAGTTGTATTCTCTGTTTAGGACATGACAAACCTTGGAGTAAAGAAGTTGGTTGACTATGCATACAATTTGGAAAATAACTCAATTGAAGACAATTCGCAGGCATGCACTTTTTATTCTTGAATGATATTACTGTCTCTTTCTGCGATAAACCTGATTTAATTTTTCAGACAGTTTTATATCTGTTGTTGTGCCGTGAGTTAGATCTTTTGGTCTATCCATCCCTTGCATTGCTTTGTATGACCCCAAGGCAACTGTGAAATTATAACTGTTAGTCTATTTGCTATGCTTGGTTACAGCTTTATATGCTGATATTTTCATTTTTGTCTCTATTGAGTCCATCTGATCAATTATTTTTCCCAAATTGTGCAGGCATCATCACGAATTACATTCTCATCGAAGGTATTTTTTCTCTTCCAAATTATGATGTGTGATAACTGATAATAATTTATATATTATAGCAGTTCATATCAGTTGGAGGCATGTGATATCTTTACATCCAAAAGCTAAATAATGCTTTATGTATGTATTTTTTTTTCATTCTTTTGCTTAGTTGTGAGATCTGTTCGGAACTGGAAGTTTCTATTATGAAACAGAATGCATTTGTCATTTTGCATGCTTAACCCATTTGATGTGTTCTGTTCTACCATTTCATTGACTAAGCTTTATGACCAGAGTGCTTCATGTGTACTAATGTTGTTTGCTAATCACTATTATTCTCACTAATGCTTGTTTGTGCCTTGCCAGAAGGGGTCTTTGCCTCCTCCATCAAGTGAACCAACTTCTCCCTCTGTTTCCACTGGACCTATTGA
Source organism: Omphalea diandra (assembly GCA_949677035.1). Taxonomy (NCBI): domain Eukaryota; kingdom Viridiplantae; phylum Streptophyta; class Magnoliopsida; order Malpighiales; family Euphorbiaceae; genus Omphalea; species Omphalea diandra. The sequence goes on along the minus strand of CATIWR010086770.1, from coordinate 27,205 downwards.
GGTTTCTTTGCTTCCACAAAATTTAGTCTTATTCTTCTATTTTGGCTCTTTGGCAAAGAAATATTGTGTGGGATTCATTAAGAGATCATATTTATTATGTTTGCCCCTCCCCCTGATTGCTGAATTTGAAATCTAATGGGCTGTGTTTTAAACTTAAAAGAGTCGTCCCTAAAAACTTTTTCTTCATGCTAAGGGCTTCTTTCCATGTGTAATCAATCTGGATGGTAGATCCTTTATCTGAGATTCTTAATTACAGTTCTTGATTATCATAAAATCTCATTTGATATTTTTAAGGTTCAGCAGCCCCTTCATCGTGCTACCTCTACCACCACAGACCAGCAGGTTGAGCATGAATTTCAATTTTCATTTTGCATCCTTGCTTCATGCATATTATTTCCTGACATCTTAGTGGTTTGGAGTCTGTTTCAGAGGAGTAATGGGATTTCAGGAGTAGTTGAGGCCCAAAGCAGTCCTGGGATTGCTGATGGTATCCGTGCTGTAGAGGAAACAAGCAATGGTTCTTCAAGTCGGTTCAAAGCAACATTTCTCCTGAGAACACGTAGTGCAACAAATGCTGTACTACAGCCAACTAGTTCTAGCAGACAACAACCTTGACGAGATTTTGCTTCAAAAACATTAACTTTATGCGGTAATTAGTTGTACATTGGGAGGTCTTCTAAGGCTATAGCTGTTGCTGGCTTTGTCTCTTTCCAGAATATAGATTTTTGTGATGCGAGGTTGCTCCAACATCATTCTTGTGTATGTATAAAAAGTCAGTGGATATGAGGCCTTGCTAGGTGAAAGAGGTCAAACAAGGTTGTCTTATTTCTTTTAATCATGCCAACAGGATCTTGTGGAGCAACAGAAGAAAATCACTGCAATCTATAATTTATCTTGATGTTGCCCAAAGGGTCGTAGATATATGACTTTCATTGTACATACAGCTCATGCATCACTGGGTATTTTTCTTTTCTCAAATAAATGTTTCAAGCTGAACTATGACTAGAAAGAAATCTTGTAGTATTTTGTTTGGTAATAAATGAATAAAAGGGAACAACTATAGTATTGACTTTTGAGATTTGTTAATTTTGTGCTAGGAATTATGACTTGGATGGTGTGTAGCCAATAGTGAAAATTGATAGGGTAGGGATCCTCTATTAACATTAACAATGATTCTGATAAAGCAAGGAAGCGCTATTGACATGATGAAATGCATTTGTCCTCCTCATATCAGAAGGAAAAGTCTACACTACATAAATATGGCTGATATAATTTAGTCTGGCTATCGTTTCAAGAAAGTAATTTTCTGAAACTAATACTTTTTAACCTTTTATTTCTTGAAAAATAAAGAGTTTTTATGCGTTATATCTTTTTCATAGCAAATGTATTGACTTCATATTATTAAGTTCAAAAGGAGTATATCGTAAAATATTATTTTGTGTGAAAAAAATTGTTTTCCATTTCTTTTTCAGATGTTTCAAAATACATATCATTTTCATTAATTATAATTAAAAATTTTCTAATTTTTCTTAATAAATTATTAAATTAGTAAGTATATTTATTTTCTCATTAAATATAATTAAGGGTAGAAATGAAAAATATATTATAAACTATGAGTTATCAAAGTATTAAATGTAATTTTGCAAACAATGTGAAAAATTGTGTAAGTAACAATATTTTTGGGATAGAATGAGTACATTTTTAATTTATTAATATAAATATTTTTATCATATTGAATGAGTTTATTTAAGAAAATATCATAAAATATTTTAGATAATTTTTCTTGACCATTTCTTTCATTAACTAAATTTCTCTCCATTGAGGAAATTAAATGGTCAAAAGGAATTACAAATTTCTTTTTAACTAAACACATTCAAAATTATATTTTCCCAAAATAACATTTTGAAACTATTTCTTTCAAAAAATAAAACTTTTATTTATTTATTTCACTGCTTATAATATATGTCATGCATTGAATTCAAAATAATCAATTGAATTGAAAAAGAAAAACAAAATTATTGCATTTTTTACAAAAATCCATGATTATATTTAAGTACTGAATTTTCAGCACTAATTAAAATACTTTATTATATACTAAATATAACATTTTAAATGATATATCAAATATAAAACATATATTGATTTGATATAAACATAAAACATTTTTCCAAATATAAATATCTGATCAATTTCGGCCCAAATTGAGTCCAAGAACAGAGTCCAGCAGAGCAAAAGAACCTCACTGAATCGTTTCTCGCCAATCCACCTCCTCGATTGGCGCGCTAACAGCACTCACCACAGCAGAGGATTTTTTTTAAAAAAAGAAAAACAAAGAGAGACAGAAAAAGAGGGAGGGAAACGGAAAGAATTAGGAGAAAAAAAAAAAAAGGCGATCGTTCGACCTCAATGGAAAGCTCCATCCAACGATGTCGTTCCAGCACTCCCTCTCTACCGCTCTGCTCGATCTCTCGAAGTCAAACGCGAAGACTTCGAACTCTACGCCATGGATCGCCTTCGAGTTACCTCTTCTTTATAATTTCTTCATTTTACTGCCAATTTCCCTTTTCTAGGGCTTATTCTATATATTGTGTTACATTTGACGTTGATTTATTGCTATTGAGATTGCAGTTCTTAAAGGTATATCTGACGGATTATCTCGCGGGAAAAAGCCCGAAGAAATGGAAAATTTGGTAACCGTTTGTTATTTACCTCAGTATTCAAAATCTTGTTTGCTTGTTTGTTTACTTTTTTTTTGTTTAAGCAGGTAGACAAGCTGTGAAAAGCGAATATGAAGCATCCACAGGCATCAGAAGTCATCAACAAGGACGTTATATCTCACTTTGTGCTGCGTCTCGTGTACTGTAGGACGTAAGCTTGGTGATTTTTCATCTATTCTATAGCTATAATTCCTTAGAATGTAGGTTTCTAGTTACTATCGTGTTTGTTGTTTACTTGTTCATTAGGGAGGAAATGAGGAAATGGTTTCTTTCCATGGAGACTTCCCTATTTCGCAATGGGTTTCGCCTTTTGACCAGTGAAGCTCAGGTCAGACAGATGGATTGACTGAGTATAATTGTTTCAATGTGCATTTTTTTTAAAAATTTTAGTTACTGATTGATTGCATTTTCTGGTCTTTAGAAGGCTCTATTGGCAGAGTTTGGACTTCCGTACAAGGCAGTTGCCAATGCAGAATTTGAGGTTATTTGTTGCATCCATCGGTTCTATTGATTTGCTAACTTTGCAATTTTATACAGGCTGAACATACATTTCATTACACACAATCTGTGTTTCTGCTTCCATTTTACATATAGATAGCTTGTCTAGTTTTTAAACATTTGAATTGATCTTAGATTTATGTCTTGTTGTTTCTATTTTACTGCAGAGTGTAAAGGATAGGTTAGTTCAAGTTGCACATTCCATTGGTCCACATGTGCCCTCTTGTAAGAGGAGATCACTTTTTTGGCTTCATTGGCTTTCATTTTCAATTCTATGAATATGCACTGCTTACATTTCTTTTTTTCACAATTATGATTCTGTTTATTGGCCATTTATTTTCTCCATGTGTGCTTTATTTATATAGTATGATGAATATTGCTTCTTGATATTAACATTCCATTGCACTACTAAATTCTGAATAGTTTTTGGATCATACTGATTCTATTGCGAGTTCATTTTCTTAATGAGATTCAATGTTGGGAGAATTTTATAGGTGTCAAAAATTCTGTTTTGGATACTGAGTTTGTTTTTTTCATGGCTTTGATGCATAATTCAGGAGGAGCATACTATCCATGTTCTGTTAAAAGCATTTAAAAATATTCATAAAGGTCAAAATTTTTTGAATGATTAGATTTACAAACACACTGATGCTTGTTCCTTCCCTGAAATTTGATTGCACTGGTGAGAAAAAGTAAGAAGTTAGTACCCTATTTGGAAGTTACAAAGATGAATTATATTCTTTTCTTCTTTGCAAACACAAGTTAACCACCCCTTGATTCTGTTTCTGGATTCTGTTAGTTTAGCAGCTGACAGGCCCAAGTTAATTCCATAGTCTTTTCAGTTCAGTTTTGCCTTGGAATAATCTCTAAATTTCTCTATATTCAAGTGTTAACCACCTTTTATTGATTATAGAGCACACATAAATTATGTGTTTAAAAGTTATCCCATATCAACATATGAGACTATTCTATATGAAACGTGGAAAACATATGTAAGTTTAAAAACAATGCCATGATATATTTTATTCTATGAAACGTGGAAAACATATGTAAGTTTAAAAACAATGCCATGATATATTTTGCCCTAAAATTCTACAAACATTTAAATTTTTGAAAATCAACACTGAAACCTTTGTTTTAGAGGCTGAAATTGCATCTGAATATTGTTTGAGAAGAAAGTTAATTTCATCTCTATTCAAAATGATAAGTCATAAATCGTAACACCATATCTTGGTACTAAGAGTTTGTTTTTCTTTTGTTATTCCAATTCTAATATGTATTTTTTTTATTGTTTCTTTTTCCTTTTTGCAGCTGATGCCATATTCTACAAGGTTTGTTCCCTTTTGCTTGATTATTTCACCCCATTTATATAAGGGAACATCATCTTAGATGATAGGATAGGATCATGGAAGAACTTTCTGACAGCATATATCCAACCTGAATTAATAGCTGTAAATATATTGTAATTATTAGTGTAGCTGTACCTTCCTTATTTAGATAGATCTAATTGCTAGAAGTCAGCATAGAGTTAGTTGATGTAATTACTAGAAATCAGGCTTGTAAATCTCTAATATTTTCTATATAATGAGAGGAACTCTCACAGTGAGGCTAATCCAATTGACATGGTATCAGAGCCATAATTCAGAATTTTAGAGTGTTTTCTTTTGAGCCCAGGTCTTGGTTTTGGGATATTTCTGGTATTTTTTTTTTTTGTTATTTCAGTTCTTCTTGAACTCTTAGGTTTGCTGATTCTCAGCACTTCTTGTTGCATTTGGCGAGTTACGGGTATCGTGGCAACTAGCAACTTGGATAATTTTGGTGTGCGCTTCACGGTAAAAATTATTCTACCTGGGAATTTCAGTTTCGTTTATTTGTCATGGGCAAAGAACTATGGGGTCACATCGATGGCAGTGATCCAGCACCTACTGAGCTTCCTAAATTGGCTCAGTGGCAAGTCATGATGCTAGAGTCATGACATGGATTTTAGGATAGTTGATCAGTTGCTTGTTCCCGATCTGCAGCCATACAAGACAGCTAAAGGCATGTGGGAGCATTTAAAGAAGGTTTATAATTAAGACAATACAGTCAAATGATTTCAGTTAGAGTACAAAATTGGTAGTTGCTCTCAGGGTGATCTATCGATCCAAGATTACTTTTCTGGATTTTAATTTATGGGCTCAATACGTTGACATAATTTATGCCAAAATACCAGCTGCCTCTCTTTCTGTGGTTCAAGAGGTGCATGAACAGAGCAAGTTAGATTAGTTTTTGATGAAATTACGTTCCGAATATGAGGCAGCCCGTTCTAATTTGATGAATCATGATCCTTCTCCTTCTTTAGATGTGTGCTTTGGAGAATTACTTCGTGAAGAACAGCGTCTTGCAACACAAACAATTTTCCAGCAAAACAAAATGCATGATAATGTAATTGCTTATGCAGCTTACGGGAAAGGCAAGGGTAAAGACATGCAACAAGTTTCAATACTATAGCTGTAGGGAATACAGACATATTATTGTTAACTATACAAAGAAATCTTGCAACTATTGTAAGAAGCCTGGGCATATTATCAAAGAATGTCCTATTCGTCCTCAGAATCATCAAGCTAATCAGGTTGTTGTTGCAAATCAGGCTGTTGTTGGTTTAACAACTAATGAGAAATCAGTCCTTACTCCTGAAATGGTTCAGCAAATGATTACTACAGCCTTAGGGCTTCAAGGTAAGCGTTCTGTACCATCTTTATCTTGGCTTGTTGATTCTGGCGCATCCAATCAGATGACTAGTTCCTCCGAAACTCTTAGCAATGTTAAAAAATATGATGGAAACGTTCAGATTGCTAATGGTAGTAAGTTACCTGTTCATGATATTGGGGATGTTAATTCTTCAATTAAAGATGTTCTTGTATTTTCTGAGCTTTCTACCAGTCTCATTTCGGTAGGACAATTGGTTGATGATAACTGTGATGTTCGATTTTCTTGTAATGGTTGTATTGTGCAGTATCAGGTGTTGGGGAAAGTACCAGCGAAGGGGCCTAAAGTTGGTCGCTTGTTTCCGTTGCACTTTTCCATTCCTAATTTTGTTTCTTCTGCTTGTGTCATTGTAAACCAAAAAGGTGAGGTGAAGTATGGCACAAACGTTTAGGCCATCCTAATTTTGTTGTCTTCTCTCACTTAATAAATTCTGATTTATTGGGCAATAAAGATCAATTCTCCTTACATCTTTCTTTTGATTGCTCTGCATGTAAATTAGCTAAGAGTAAGTCTCTTTCTTTTCCTTCTCATGGTATTCGTGCAGAAAGCTGTTTTGAGATGATTCATAGTGATGTGTGGGGCATTACTCTTGTTGTATCTCATGCCAATTACAAATACTTTGTAACATTCATTAATGATTACAGTAGGTATACCTGGATTTATTTGCTTCGTTCTAAATTTGAGGTATTTTCTATCTTTAAAACATTTATAGCCTATATTGAGACCCAATTTTCTTAAAAAATAAAAGTGCTGCGATCTGATTCTGGTGGCAAATATATGTCTAAGGAATTTCATGATTTTTTCCAGCAAAAAGGAATTGTTTCCCAACACTCTTGTCCTTACATACCTCAACAAAATGGTGTTGCTGAACATAAGAATTGCCATTTGTTAGATGTTGTTTGAACTTTATCGCTTGAATCTTTTGTTCCTTCTAAATTCTGGGTTGAGGGCTTATGTACAACAATTTATTTAATTAATCGCTTACCTTCACGTGTCTTGAACTTTGAATCTCCCTGCTATCATCTTTATCATAGGCATCCCAACTATCGTGACATGCATACTTTTGGTTGTGTTTGCTTTGTTCATCTGCCACCTCATGAACATCATAAACTTTCTGCTTAATCTGTTAAATGTGTTTTTATGGGTTATAGTATTTCACAAAAAGGATATGTTTGTTACGACCCATGCTCTGACAGATTTGGTATTTCTCGGCATGTTTTCTTTGAAAATCAAATTTTCTTTTCTACTCATGTTGAGTCTTCACCAGAGCCACCTGTTCTTCCTAATTTTGATGAGGTACCTACTACTTTTGAACAGTTCAAGCCTGGATCTGTGTATCGACGGCAACAATGTCCAACTTTGCAGCTTTCTGAGCTTGACCTGACATCTGAGCCTGTTCAAACTGCTCCTTCCACAGACAATCAGCTCTCAAATGTCATTCCACGGCACTCTTCTAGAATCACTCATCCACCTGATCGGTATGGATTTTCTCATACATCTCTTCATACTACTTTGACCACTCCTTCATGTTATTCAGAGGCTGCTAAACATGATTGTTGGCGTAAGGCAATGGAAGAAAAACTTCAAGCTCTTGTGGACAATCACACATGAGATATTGTTCATTATCCTCCAAATGTTAAAGCCATTGGTTTTAAATGGGTCTACTCGATCAAGCTTCATTCTGATGGTACTCTAGATTGCTATAAGGCACGATTGGTTGCCCTTGGTGACAAACAAGAGTATGGCGTCAATTATGAAGAGACTTTTGCTCCAGTTGCCAAGAAGACAACAGTTCAAATGGTTATTTCAATTGCCGCTTCACAAAGCTGGCCACTTCATCAAATGGATGTTAAAGACGCATTTCTTCGTGGCGATCTCAAAGAAGAGATTTACATGGTTCTACCACTTGGCTTGCCCTCCTCCTCTTTGGATGTATGCAAGTTGAGGCGATCTCTATATAGGTCGAAACAAGCTGCCCGGGCATGGTTTGATAAATTCAGATCAACCTTGCTCCAATTTTCATTCAAGCAAAGCCAATATGACTCATCTTTGTTTCTTTGCAAGACATCTACTGGTATTGTTCTTCTCCTAGTTTATGTTGATGATATTGTTATCACTGGGACAGATTTTGTTTTAATTTCTCATTTGCAACAATCAAGCCTCATTTCGTATGAAGGATGTCCTCCTACTTCTTGGGTTTGGAAGTTCATACTGATCCTTCTGGTATTTTTTTGCATCACCATAAGAACATATTGGATTTGCTTAATTTAGTTGGTCTCCAAGATGCTTCTTCTATAGATACTCCACTTGAAGTAAACACAAAGTATCGTTGTGAGGAGGGTGATCTCATTTCTGACCCTACTATCTTTCGACAATTGGTGGGCAGCTTGAACTATTTGACTATTACTAGACCGAATATTTCCTTTGCTGTTCAACATGTTAGTCAATTCATGCAAAATCTCCGTCATCTACACTTAGTCGTGGATCATTTGATATCTTTGAATCATTCGATATCCTTGTTCATCGAATCATTCGATATCTTCGTGGGACACTTGGTTGTGGATTGTTCTTTTCAGCTAATTCTCCTCTTCGACTTGTTGCCTATAGTGATGCTGATTGGGCTGGATGTCCTGATACTCGACGATCAGTCACGGGCTAGTGTGTGTTTCTTGGTAATTCCTTGATTTCTTGGAAGAGTAAGAAGCAAGATCGTGTTTCTAAATCTTCTACTGAGTCAGAATACCATGCTATGTCAGCTACTTGTTCTAAGATTATTTGGCTTTGTGGACTTCTAGCTGAGCTTGGTTTCTCTCAATCTACTCCTATTCCGCTTCATACTGATAACACTAGTGCCATTCAAATTGCTGCTAATCCTGTTTACCATGAGCGTAATAAGCATATCGAGGTGGACTGTCATTCTATTCGCGAAGCCTTAGACACTCATATTATTTCTCTCCCTCATATTTCCACTAACCTCTAGATAGCTGATATATTTACTAAGGCCATGACATGACAACTCTATCAGTTTCTTGTGGGCAAATTGATGGTTCTTGATCGACCAACATCTATTTGAGGGGGGTGACAGCATATATCCAGCCTTAATTAATAGCTTTAAATATATTGTAATTATTAGTATAGTTGTACCTTCCTTATTTAGATAGATCTAGTAGCTAGAAATTAGCCTAGAGTTAGTTGATGTAATTACTAGAAATCAGACTTGTAAATCTCTAATATTTTCTATATAATGAGAGGAATTCTCACTTGAGGGTAATTCAATCCAATTGACACTTTCCACGAGCCATGGTTTTAGTCAAAGTGATTGTGATATCATCAGATTGTTTATGATAGCCAAACATTCATATGGTTTTTGTAATTTCAAACATTGAACACCTTGTTGGTTTGTAGATGGATGGATGGAAAATATATCATTGTCAATCACTTTAATTGCTTGTTTTTGATAGATATGAAATATAAAACTGTTTTTGAAGATTTTGTTAATATTTCAAATTTAAGGTTTTAACATGTCTGAGAAGGGAGTTTGTGAATCCTTTATAGAATCTCTCATCCCATATTAGTGCATGTTATGTAACTAATCCATCTTTATTCTGTACACTCCTCTGAAGGTACCATTTGAAGAAGTTCCAGAACTTGTAGCTGATCGTAGAGTTTTTATCTGCAAAGGCCATGATTGTTATGCTACGAGTCTTTCTATTCAAGAATGCATAAATAAACTTGTAGCGAAGGCTTTAAATGCAGAACCATATTGGATCTGAGGTTATGCTGCTGCATTGGACAAAATCCTTGCATGTCTTTGTAAGGCATGGCGTTTGGACTCTCTTACTCACCCAAGGGGTTTTGATTTTCAGGAAATGGACATCAATGATCAGAGAGCAGGAGAAGGATCGCTTAACTCCTGTGAGTACTGAATCATGAACTCTGCAAATTGAATTGGTCTTGCTATTTTTAGATGTGGTCTTTGACATAATTATTGATGCTTTTAGATTGTGGAAGCCCTGTGCTCAAGTTATCTGGGTCTTGACTATTCTCAGGTACTTCAGTGCCTACATGCTCAGGCTCTCAGTTCTGTCACTTTTAGTCTTGCTTTCAATTTTAGGACATTTGTTTGCCTGCCTTTACAGCCTAAAAAATTTGCTGAGATATCCATTAAAGACATTGATGTGGCAGCTAAGAGTTCATTCCCGCTGTGCATGCACCACTTGTTCAAAATAGTAAGCAGTTCTGATATTGCAAACAGGTTTATTACTAATTTTCGGCTGTGCTGCGTACTCTGATTCTTCCAACATAATGTTCATGATTTTCTCTGTTTTCTCTTTGTTCCTTTATTGTTCTATGCTTGCAGCTAAGAGAGAATCATCATTTAAAGCATGGAGGGAGGATGGAATTAGGTCTCTTTCTCAAGGTTTCATTTTCATGACAGTCATTGATATTTTTCCCTAAGCCTTTGTTTTTAAGTCATATTTGCAATTTTGTAAAGTACTTCCTTTTATCTACACTTTAGGGTGTTGGTTTAAAGTTGGATGATGCTCTTGCATTCTGGAAAGCAGAGTTCTCCCAGAAGGTAAGTGTATGCCATAAATATGCCGTGTCAATTTAATAATGATACTAAATTTCTTTTAATTAAAATTTCTTTCGGTCTTTATTGGCTCAGTATAATGGTGTCTCTGGGCATCAACTACATTGTAGTTTTTTGACTCTATATATTATGTGTTGTTATAGTTTAGAAAAGCAGGACACAATCATGTTCTGATCTTTAAGTTTCTAGTATTTATAAGAGCATGCATGTCGTGCAATTAATATGATCTATACATGATGGTGCATCAGATGCACCTCTCTTTCTTGTTTGTTCGCTATCCCTACACTTAGCATCTGCATGCTCTGTTGATTTGGAGTACTAAACACAGCATCTTGGGAAATTAAAAGCATATACTATATACTGATCCTTAATTGCTTTCTTTTACAGTAGGTTGGTTCAGAGAGGTTTGACAAAGAATATGCCTACAGCATACGCCATAATTGTGGAAGAGAGGGAAAAAGAACAGTAAGATATTGAACTTGTCAACATTGCTTATCTGTAATAACCATGCTTCATATCAGAAATAAGAATTATGATATGAGAAATAAATAATGACTATTAAATTAATTCACTGAAATACTAACAGCATAATTTTTATTTTTTTGCGACTGATATATCCTTAGTATTTTAGTCTTTTGTTTCTTGGCAAGCTTTTCCTTTTACATGCAGTTTGGTGAAGTTTTGTTTATATTTTTGTGATTGCAGGATTATACACCTTATTCTTGTAAAAAAATTCTCTCTTTAACTCCTGGTGTGGGAGATCATCGTGGCTGCCCTTACCGACATTTTAGGTTAGTTCTTTAATTAATTTGATGAGGGTGAACCATGGCACAACTAGTTTAGTTGCTCATTTTGTGACCTGTAGGTCACGGATTTGAGGAGTGGATATACTCTCTTTGTAGAAATGCAAAGGGAAGGCTGCGTACAAATGTGCCCAACCTCCCCAACCCCTGCAATAGCTGGGGAGCACTTTTTGTGCACTCAGTGAGCCCTTCCTTAACTGATTGGATGCTTTGGAAAGCTGCACCTGGATAAGCAGTTTCAGCTTTTACATGTAATTTTGCCAATGCATTTGCATTCTGGCCTCCAAACCGCTCCTGAAGGAATGCCAGCAGATTGGTAACTCAATTTGAGAAGTCTGCAAATAGTAGTTTTCAATAATCAGCATCCTCAATTTTGTCCTATCTGGATTTTCAGATGTTTACTATCTGCAGTTTGCATCCTTTGTATGGACTGGGGAGCTTCCGAACTAGGAAAACTGAACATTAAGGAAGACACTATGTTTGGGGTATTTCATTATAGAATTCTTGTGACAAAGAGTGCTAGATTGCTCTGGAAGAAGCAACTTCTGTAAAACAGTACAATTAGAAGTTTACTTGCTCTCAACTTCTTCATCCATATATAACTTCTTCCTTAAAATTGTTCGAATCATTAATTTTGGTTTTTTGTTGAGCTTCAAATCAGCATTTGCACTTCTCGGTCAGGCAAAATGCAAAATCTTTTGTTGCTTAATCTATGACTTCAACATTGTAGATCTAACAGAAAAGCACCTGGTGACACTGTTTGCTTTCATTTTGTTTATGGTATATTTTTCATTTCATAGAAGATGACATTGACGATTTGAATCCTGGAATCATTTAGTTTATTCTAGATTAACAATGGATAATCAATTACATTTCATACTATTTTTTATGCTAAATAAAGAAAAAAAAATGAACATGATTTTTTATGATGCTATATATATATATATATATATATATATGTCAGCCTTGTATGGTATTTTTACTGGATAGCTACTCAAACTGCTTTTTTGGCATGACAGTGAAAAAAACTTGAGGGCTTCACTCTTTAGAATGAGAGTAAACAGCAACGCAGTAGAGGATGTACTGGATAAAGTGCGAAATAGAAATTATCAGGTTATAAGATTGCCATTAACTTGTGGCTCTGATTTTGCTTCAGATTGCTTTTTGTCATTGTTAATTAATGGATTTACATGATTGACCACATGCAGTTGGCGTGCACATTGATATTTGAAGCTATTCATGGCATATCATGTGATGCTGGAATTAACCACCCTAACCAGTACTTTAGTGACAGCCAGAGGATCCTGAAATCCAAGGTAGATGCTAAATTTGTTATAATTAACCTCGTGATAGAAGTCTTACTCTGCATGAAGAATTATTTTGTGAGGAAATCTGTATTCTGAATTTGTCGTTCATCCCCAGGTGACTGGAATCCAGGCATTTAATAAGTACAACCATTATGTTGCAATGAATAGGATGATGTATTGCCCATAGTTGAGGATTCCAGTCATCAGTATTATCATGAGACGTGATTGACCTAATGTTTAATGTCATCTGCAACTATACATGATTTATCTATATCTCTGGCTTCGTTTTGATGGTCATAGATTCACAAGTTCATTATACTGTTATCATTGTCTCACATGCATAAAATCCTTGAATGATCTTTGTGGTCCTGCTTTACCCACTTAGGTTGGTAACCAACCAATAAAGGGGATGCTGAAAGGGTATAATGGAACATTATAGAATGGAAAAAATAATAGATTAGTGAACAAATATTCAAATTATTCACCTCCATTTACGAAACTAGATTTCTTAATACTTGTGTTGTAGTGATGTCAACCTGACCTGCTATCTTGTTTGAGTGCTTTTGTCTTGTGATTTATTTTGGCTCCAAGCCAGATCGTGTATCCAGCCTGGAGGCCCCGAGTGATTAACTAGGAAAGCTTTACAAGCCTTTGTCGCTTTACTGTATGAAAGAAGGGGAGCAATTCGTTTATTAATGTATTTATTCACTGCAGAGCCATTCCTCAGGGTAAAGGAGAATCTATTGGCTACTGATAATTTGCTGCTCATCTTCTCAGGTTTGTCATTTTGTGGAGCTCAAGCTTCCTTCAAAATTTAGAAAAATGTTTTTATCACATGTACTGTAGTTCTGATTAATCATATGATGGACCCACAAATGCTAATTAATATAAACTAATTTAATATTATGTATCCAGATTTTCCTCTCATGCAATCCTAGGCTTTGACGTTTCTCTAGAAAAAAGATGCAAACTTGTCCCCTAGTGGAAGTGGCTAAAAGCACTGGGATTGTCCTATTGAGTTTTGTTTGTCCTGACATTGGGCAACTTGATATTGGAATTAATTTTTTTTGGGTTAGCTGACGGGTAGACATATTGGAAATTCCTGACCAATTGGCCAATGACAGAACGTTGGTTGTCCTTCAAGTTTTTTCCCATAAATTTGGTTGGTAGGCGAGAAAATGTCCTACTTAAACTTTAATTCGCAGTCAGAATTCAATGAGCAAAAAAATTGCGATGTGGCAGGGTATTCTCAGCTGGGCGTTATTTAATTTAATTGGCTAGATTGGTTGGGCTGAGAGGCCGTTTGTTGCATATAGGTGGACCCAAATGCCAAGGGGAGAATTCTTCTTTGTATTAGAAGCTGACGTGACATTTTACCTCATATTACAAGTTTTATTGCATAACACGTGAGCTAAGAAATACTTCTGGTGACGCAATTGTTTTACATAAAACAGAAGCTTTGTTAACATGCATCCTTGGAGGAACATGGAATCTGAACTGCAAATATTATGTAAATAGTTGGAATATAATTTTAATAATCACGAGATAGTTAATCAAAAGATGGAGGCTTGTCATGGTTGCTCATGGTTGATATACTATGCAAAGTAGATAAACGTTGTCCAGCTGAAGCTTCAGAATTCCAATTATCTAAGACGCAACCCAATAGAAGGACCCCGAAGCACAACTTATTACAAATAGGAGCCTAATTTGCATATTTAATGATTTAGAAATATTTATTTATTTTTTAAGAAAATAACTTTGCTCAGAACAAAATGCACTTAATGCTAGATTATACTTGCATGTATTAAGAAAATAAGTTCGTCTTTGGTGAATGTATTATCTATCGATTTTATTGACTAACTTTAAATTCTCTGGTCTAGGTGAGGATGAATCCGGTGGAGCTTCTGCGCATTCATATTAACATATGATCTATTGGAGGTGTAGTCTATTTAATTGCTTGTTTAATAGCTTTGTTACATATTTATTCCTTTTTTTATGCATATATTTTGTAAACATGGACTCTTTTATTTAAATAGAACGCTAACTTTGAATATTTGGCGTTCATTCTGAAACACTTTAGACTATATTGCCTCGGAGGATAATATATATGTATTATATATTATTTTTAAATTCATGGGAGTAAGTGGGATTTTTGAGCATTTCTATTTTTGGCTAGATGGGCACCGTTCTGACAGCTTTGGATGAATAATAACAGATGAAAAAGAAATCGAAATGGGCTGCATGAAGCACATGGAAATAACTAAAAGTTGAATGCCCCTTTTTGGTTCTTGCAGGAGATTCCTTACTCATTCTAATGAACTCTCAGTTAAAAATCCTAAATTAAAATTTTTCAAAACTTGAATTATTTAGGTTTCCTTAAATAATTATTAACTAATTCTCAGCTTCTTGTGATTGTGCCTCATGGGGACAAGGTGATGAATAGAATTAGTGCTCTTTAGTTTGCTTCAAGTCTTATCTTGTCTAGAATGTGGTGATACTTCTTCAGGACCACACTTTTGCATAATGCTATGTGACCAAAGACACATATGTTAATGAAATAAGCTTAAAATGTCATTGGAATATTCCCTTGCAACACAATTGTTAAATGAAATAAGTGCGGCGCCATGATGCATGTAAAGTAACTTTAGTTTAATTAAATAAGTTGTTAAGAGAGTGGATGGTTGTCATCAAAACATGTGGCTTTTGTTGAGTGCTTGTTTATTTTATCAGTCCTTTCCTCTTTCAATTAGAGGGCGGGACTGTCACCTTTGTTGTAAAAGGAAAAGTGGATAAATTCCGGATTAGGAATGTAATGGAAGTGTATTTGTAAAGGAAAAGTGGATCAATAAAATATAAACTTTATTTATTAATTTAATAAGTTACATCAAATTTGTTAATAATTAATTCTTTAAATTCGCAAATTAAGTTTGTCTATAAATAATTTTGTTAATAATTTAAATTTAATTATATAATTTTACATTGCAATTATTTAGTTTTTAAAAACTTTTTTAGTTAAATTAAGATTCTAAAATAAAACATTAAATTTTTTAAAATATTAATAATTTAATTTTATTAAAAAATTCAGAAAATTTGGTTTCATTGAATTTATTTAAGCTCGTGGATTTTATATAGTATTGATAATAGATAATATTAAAATATTCAATTTAAACTTAACTCATTTGTAAACAAATAAAAAATAACTTAATTAATACTCATCTTTTGGTTAATATATAACATAAATAAAAGAAAATGAACTTTATTCTAGGGTGGGGATGTCTCCGCTAGTGCTCATTTCTCAAGCCTTTACGTAAGACTTTACACGAAATCTCCTAGCGTCGCGTAGCTCGGTTTGGTGAAGAAAAGCGATCTTTATTACGTAGTTAGATTGCCCTGACATAGACATAGAGGTCTTGCAGTGCTGGACCATACAACAAGTTATCTTCTCCATTTTTCTTTCTTAATCAGAGGAATAAAAGGCAGGATTAGGAGAAATTAGATATAAATGTCAGTATATTCCGAAACGAAGACTCTTTCCCAATACTCTTCATAACTATGCATTGCTAACTATACATATTCAAATCTTTTAAGATTAGAAAACAAAGACAGTAGTAGCCTAATCTCAGTGGGACCATGCTCTCTTTGTATATTCCAAAGCATTTGGCAATCAAGTTATGAAGCAAGCAATGATTCAGACTACATCTGTACATGGCACAAACTGGAACAGGAAAAGTGCAAGTAGTCTGTAGGCTTTTTAACTCCATCCTGTGAGGAAAATGAGTTGTCATGCAGTTGAAAATAGGTCATCCGCACGCCGCTCCCCCCTCCCCCCCAAACACGCCTCAACAAGACTTCAGGGTCTTGTAAGGCGACAAATGGCGAAAGATAAGGGTTTGGCCCCCAATCAAATACACTCTCCAAATCGACTTCCTTGTGATTGAGATGTGTGATTGATTAAGAGTTGGGCAAAATTGAAAAGAGTGCTTCTTAAATGTGTGGACGTTGAAACTAACTCAAAAATACTATAAATTAAAAAAAAAAAAAAGAAGATATTTTATTGATGTCCCCAAGGGAAGTGAAAGAAAGAGGGGTTGCTGGTCTCAGTTTTTAGAGCAACCGAAGTTCATTAGCCAGATTTTGGGTGGATCAAGACATAATCACGATTCTTTTCCAATTTTCACCATCCCAAATCCTTAAGGCATCCAATATACCAAATAAATTATTATATTAGCATTTTATCGTGCAAAATTGCAAAGAAGCTAAAACAAATTTACTTGAAAAACCAGCATGAAAATTTCAAAAAGCATGTTTAGTTTGGTGTTTTGATTTTTTTGATTTTATTATCAAATTTTAAAATTAAAATTATTATTGAATACATATTTTTAAAAAATAAAATGTAGCTTTTACTTTTTTTTATGATTAATTTTTTATTTTTTCAATTTAGGAAAACAGAAATCAATCGCTCAATGCAGAATGAATAATGAAGAATCCATGTGAAACCCAAAAAAAAAAAAAAGGCTTATTGTCCATTAGTGTTTCTGTTGACTTGAGATCCTAGTCCTTGAAAACTGTACAGTCAAAATCCAACGGATAAGAGAAGACACCAACAAAGACTTGTGGTGGGGAGTTCCCATAATAATACCAATGTATGCTCAAGACTGAAAAACAGAATACTCAGAAAAGAGTCTAAGAAGAGGACCCCAATAACAAAGAAAACATCATGGAATGTGGAACACAAGAAACTCATACTAACCCCTTTCCTTTCTGCTCCCCCTTTGTGCTTTTCTTTCTCTCACAATAGTTGAAAGCAACAACACCTGTCACTTTCTTTGCCACTCATTATTATTTTTTTCTTTTTCATTATTTTACTCCTTCCCTTTCATTACTCTCACCACCCCCACAAGCCTAAAAAGGAAGGGGGAAGAATATTGGAAAGATCAAATCTTCACTTTCATAGTCACCTCCTTTCCATTTTCAAGCCCCTTCTCTTACGCACAGTTCCAAAGTTGAATACGTTATCCACTTTCAATAATTTTCACATTAAAAACCCAATCCAGTTGTTTTTCTTCTCTTTGCTTTCTGTCCTGCCTTCAAGTCTTGGTAGACAAACTAAGCTATACTCTTTCAAGACTAATCATTAAGCTGCTGTAGACAAATTAATGGCTTCTCTACACTCTGCAATTTGTCTGTGAATTTCTTTCCCACTGTTTTAGATTTCCAATTCTTGTTTCTTTTATACTTCATCCTGCAGTTACTTTCTTTCCCGCCCCTTTTTTCAAGATTTTCTGCAATTTAAAAGCCTGGAGGTTACAAAAAGACTGGATTTTTGCCTCTTTTGTGCTTGATTTCTTCTGTTCTCTCAGGTACCCATTTTTAAATTTTTGCTCTTTATGCCAGTTTTTTTTGTAGCAGTTGTCAATTATAAACTTTTGTATTATTTCTGGTTTTTTTTTTAAGCCTATGTATGTATCTGTATCTTGCAATAAAGTTTTCTTTTTTTTTTTTTTTAATTATTTATTTTAAAGAAAAAAGAAAAGCAAATTACAAAAGCAATCTCAAACAGTAACTGTTAGTGATGCATGTGATTTTCTCATTGTTACTGGATTGAAATAAAGTTGGCAAAACTTTTTGCCAATAAAAGCCTCTTCTTGAATTAGTAAAGAGCCATGACACATATATTAGAAAAATAATTACCTTTGGTACAATTTTTAGTTTTCAGATGCAGTCATGCTGGGCTATAAATCAGCTTGTTTAACTGTTTCACCTATTCAACCATGGTTTTTCTGTCTATAAATGAACTTGAATTTTTTGTTGCTCGGAAAGTAAAATGATTTGTGGAATTATTTCTTTATGAAAAGAAATATACTAACAGTATCTTCCAGGCTTCTTGTGGCTGGGATGAGAGTGCTGAGTATCATGATGTGACAGGTATCCAGTGTTGGAACAGCATTAAAATTGCACTTTATTGTTATTGTTAAAAGTGCAATGACAATTATGGCCCTTTTCCTGCAATTTCCCTCAAATTATTTCCCTCAAATTTCTGCTGTAACTGTCATCCCAAGTTAAACACACCAAGTCTATTTGAGTGGATATTTTGTCACCTAACTTGGAAAACAAACTTATACAGTATCTCTTCAAGTTGATATTCATGAATTCTTTTTGGCATGAATGCTGTCAATCCCTCTATGTATGTTTGTTCTTATGTATATTCGATGTTAATGGTTGTGTAGTGATTGAGGAGGTAAGGTGGATCACTTGGTCAAGAGTTTAACAACAGGGAAGGAGAACAACTTTGCAAGACAAGGATGTTCTATGGGCTATAATCTTAAGAAACCTTGGAGATTAGCTGAATTGGGAAACCGAAACATCCCTCACATTGCTCAAACTACTTTATCTAGTAGCCTAGGAGTGTATCAGGCTACAGGACATTGCTCTGTAGACTTGAAACTAGGCAATTTAGGTGATTTGGAGGACAAGTTGTTCGAGAAATCCACAGGTCCAGGAGACTCTTTAATGGAGTCATCATCATCCAGATCTTCGAAAAGAGTTCGGACACCTACTAATGGGACTCAAGTCCCTTCGTGCTTGGTTGATGGATGCACTTCAGACCTCAGCAAATGTAGAGATTATCATCGACGACATAAAGTATGCGAGCTCCACTCTAAAACCCCTAAGGTTTTTATTAAAGGTCAGGAGCAACGTTTTTGCCAGCAGTGCAGCAGGTAAGAACTGACTTGCTTTGAAGGTAGACTAAGAATTCTAGCTATTCCTCCACTGTAATTTTGGCTTGATTATATTATTTTTCTTAATCATCCATGGTTTCAATGTTGTTCTGGCAACGTATAATTAGAAGCTTATATAAGTTTGTTCACGAATGAGAATGTGTTGAAAGAGTTTAAGACTCAAGGGACAGTAAGTGCACACACATGAAGCCTAAGTAATCTAGATCGTAGTTTGTTTTCATTCTTAGCTTTACATATGAAACTCTGTTGGCTTGCTGGCATCCCTCGCATTAAGTGCTACATTCACCAAAAAAAAAAAAAAAAATCCAATAGAGTTTCAATTTGCTGTATGCTTAGTTACTATGACAACAGTTTGCAATTCATTGGCTGTGACATGATTGTGAAAGGCTGATTAGAGTCCAAAGAGATCACAGTTATAGCTTTCAAGGAGAGGCTTTTCCTAAAATATTTTCAATTTGACTACTGCTCTGGCATGCATGCACTTGTTGGTATCTATCTTGGGTTATCAGGAAAAAACAAGGATGACTATTTGCTCTCTGAAAATATCTGTTTGTCTACATGTACACATAATATGTCAACAGAGAATAAACAAAATTAAATTGTCAATTTCTGATAATTAATTGGATGTTAGTTAAAATACAATCAAACTAGGAATCAGAGAAGTATCATAGGTTAGTGTCTAAGACTTTTCTATGGTGTAATTACTAATTGCCTACAATAGTTTCTAGCGATATAGTTGTAGCTCTAATTTTCTTTAATGCAGACCTGTATTTTTGGTTTATAGAATTTTGATTGCTTTAAATGCTGCGCTAACAGGTTTCATTCCTTGGTCGAGTTTGATGAGGGAAAAAGAAGCTGCAGGAAACGTCTAGATGGACATAACCGGCGTCGAAGGAAGCCTCAGCCTGATGCTGTGTCTGTAAATTCTGCAAGGTTATTTTCCAGTCACCAAGGTTTGATTCCTAACTTTAAGATATTGTAGTTATCTCTTGTTCCCTTCAGTGGAGAAAATTTTATCTTCAACCATCGAATTGTGAAGAGGTAAAAAAGATAAGGTGTGGACATTTATATAATACTACATTGCAGGTACTAGATATTTGCAGTTTGGTGGTTCCCCTATATTTTCAGCTAATCCTGAGAGCTCTGCATGGACGGGGGCTGTGAAACCTGAGAATGATCCAATACTTTACACTAGTCAGTCCTCTCTAGACTTCAGCAGTGGAAAAAATCTTTTTCCTGGATCATCCAGATCCATATCCCATAGCTATAGAAGTGGAAAGCAGTTCCCATTCTTACAATGCACTAGTTCCATACTTCCTGGAGAATCTGTTTGTCAAAGTATTCTTGATGCTGATTCCAGATTAGTCAGTAGCTGCAACAGCCAGAAAATTTTCTCTGATGGGGCAAACCGAGTAATTGAATCGAACCGTGCTCTCTCTCTTCTGTCATCTCCATCAGCTGAGACTCGCGAGATTGGCTTGAGCCACATGTTGCAGCCTGGCCTGAACCCCCTGTCTCAGTCCCTGAACCCGAGCCTGAACTTCAACAATATTGGAATGGAGAGTAGGACAGGTGAATCTGTTTTGGTCTCTGATGGCCGTAGCAATGCCAATCTCCATGGTCAGGATATATTTCAGATCGGACATGATGGATCATCTGCAAGTGGATCTCTTCAGACACGTTCGTTCTCTTGGGAGTAATATGCACCATTTCTGCCTCTATTGTGATCAGAGACTTGAAATGTGAAAAATAAAAGGACTTATTGTCCTAAACTATTGGATTGTTATGATGCTACTGAATTGTGCTGATCCCTCCTTGGACAACCTTGGGGACTCTAAGATGCTAAGGTATTTTACACATGTATTTTCTCCTTTTCCCCCTTCTTTCGTTTGTTAAGCAGTTTGCTTTTGATGATGTTGAACAGATTTTCTGAATAATGAATATGGGAGGCAATAGTAATAAGTTCTCTTACCCCCAAGGTGTTATCTCATTGCTATTAGCCTATTACAAAAGTCATTATGGTGTGGATTCTGTTGAAATGTTTGTTGGTGTTGTTAGATTTACGGTTCTTTTGCTTTTTGGGCAAGCATGCAAGTTCAGGGCTAGCAGATCTAGATAAAGCTCTCACAGAGAAATTGATTAAAATTCATATATACTGTACTGTTGTTGTGAAGGTCTTGATTCCGAATCTCAATTAAAGCCAAACTAACCAAAACAAACAAAAAATCATATATTCTTGATTTTACTCTTTAAGATAATTGAATTTTGCATTCATGTTCACAGTATTGTACAATTCCACATATGAAGTCAGCTTATTTTCTCTTCCCGTTTTTCTGACTTGTCAGTAGCTTGATCCCTACTTGAGTTTCTGGCTTTTTTGTAGCATCTTTTAACAAAAAGCCAACATCAAATTACCAGATCAAATTTCTCATCAGTAAATATGGATAGGTCCCTTTCTCAGCTACAGCATCCATCAATGACTATCTGCATCTTTCATTATTGACGCGACCTATAGGCTATAAAACAACAGTGGTCTTGTTTCACTGTCAGTGGGTCAGGATTGTTACTTTCATTTTCAGCTTGAAATGAATGCATTTATAGTCTGTTGTCATAGGAAATATCTATTCCTCTTTAATTCTTGCGCATGTGGTTGCAATTCTTTGTATCTGGCCTCTTTGTACAATGGAGCTGGCTGTGCTGGTAATATCTCAAAACTCTAAACCAATATTTGATATTTTGCCCAAATGAAGTAAGAAAGAAACTAATGGTTACTCTACTTCAGATTTTGTTAGGACTCATTTGTGGTTTGCAGATATTTTTGCCAGCAGATTGCTTAGTCTGCTTTGATCTAGCCACACCAGCCAGCTTATTATACCATTTTCATTTTGTTTTAATAAAGTTTGTTATGGTTAAGAGAAGTGTCAACCTAGTTGAATCTCTCGTGTATCGTTTCATTCCCTTTTGTTGATATCCTTTATATAAAAGGTTAAGATAGAAACTGATATGTGAGCAAATAGCCTACTGATTATAACTCAGTTTCTAGTGCAATAAAATGTCAATTTTATTGTTCGAAAATAGTCATCAACTACTCCATTTGAGTGTTTAATATGTTCATAATCAACTTATGCTTAAGCAAAATCATAAAAGATTCTGACACCATGTGAAGAATTTATAAACTAGAGTGTATTTGCATGAGCAACTCTTGCATTGCATGTTACGTATTGGGCAATAGTTGGAACTTTCAACCTTCTTCATATGAGATGTTAAGATGCCCTCTTATCCATAATTAAATGACTGGTCTCATGTAAAGCATATTCCCTCAGATATAGTATATAGTTCTCAATATGCTCTTCTCATATTCTATTAAGATGCCACACAAATGGGTTCTGAATGTCATGAAAATCCTTAGAAACATAGAATGAAATGGACAGACATAATCCGTCAAAAATCATGCCGAATATAACATAAAAGTGGCGGTCTCTTTCGGTGAATTAAGCAAAGGCTATGTACCTTCTCTTTTTATAATTTTACCATTTAATTTGGGTCTTGGATTGGAAGCCACACTCAATGACTTTTCTTTTCAAGGAATTCTATCCTTAATGCTTGATTTAAGCTACCAACCTAGACATTATTGCTTCTTCTTCATATACCTTTTTGCAACCTTATCATAGGAGGTTAACGCTTTTTTTTATGTAAAAAATATCAATTTTTTTTTTTTTTTTTTTATTGTTAACTAGAATACGAAATTTCACACCTCTCTCTGAAAATGATTTTAATAGCACTAAATTGAATATGTATTTACCATCAATATGGTGTTGGTTCTGGAATTAAATTGTATGAGTTTTAAGGTTTCTTTCTTATTTTTTTTTGAGTAAAGTTCAGATTTCGAAACCTTAAAACCCACTCGTTGAGAAGGTTCTACTGAAAACAACTTTCCACTCATTGACAAGATTTTCCGATCTTCATAAAATTAGTTTCATATCCAATAAGGTGTAGAAATACATGATTTATTGCAAAAGGCTTAAAGCTTAAATTCTAGAACAAATTATACCTTGATATAGTGGCAAAGGATTCAAGGCTTAAATTCTAAAATATTCAAGTTTAATTTTTCAAATGCTTATATTATTTCAGTAAACATTCAAATAAATTGTTCTTTAGCCTTGTGTTTTTAAACATTCAAGTACTTTGGTCTAACGAGCAAACATAAATAGATTGGGGGAAAGAAAATAGAGGAACATATAAAGGGTTTCTATGAAGGTATGAAACCCCAAGTTTTCCATAATCCATATATAAGCAAAAACAGTTTGAAAGCTAAGCAAACGAATGAGGAATATATCCAAATCCTAGCTGAGAGAAATAGAAAGTGCGGTGGGCCAACTACCCATAGATGTTTCGTATCATGTCTATCTTGAGCAACTTTTGCCCAATTCACACAAAGCCTCTGATTAGTGCTGAACCCATTCTCCAATCAAAACCCACCACCTCATCTTCTAAGAGGGGCAATTATATGATTTCCGAAAAATTCAGGGCTGGATTTGCCATTTTTATAACTAGAGAAACAAAAACCTCCACAATCCCACCCCTATATATATAGAATTAATGCCTCTTGTAATGGCATAGGAACTTGATTGAGTTTAGCTATCATATATCTTCAGTCTTTATCCAAGAAATGGAGGCAAACCAAAAGAGAAAAGTGTTTATGAGTGGTAAGCTCGCCAAGGCCAAGTCTTTCTTTAGGGTCAATAATCCCAAGCCTTGCATGCCAGTGCAATATTATAGCAGCAATAATAAGGTTAGTCCTAGCCCATATAACCCAAATTCGACATCAATCCAAAAGGTGTCTAGTGCTCAACCTACTTTGCCCGTGCAATGTAGTGGCAAGGTTAGTCCTAGCCCTAATAACACCCCTTATGTTAGTTCCAGGGATTTTCCCATCAACCAATCAATCCATAAGGTGTCCAACACAACTCAACTAAGAAGCTTCCATGACTATGGTGCTGATGAAAATGTGGACATGAAGACTGCAAGCTACATTTCTTATGTACGAGAGCGTTTCAATGTCGAGAAAGTTGAATCGGAGGCATGGTAAAAAAGATTTGAAACTCATATTATGTAATAAGTTTATTTTGTATTGAATTTAAATTGGTAAAATTAACCAGGAATGTTTAGAGAGCTAGAGTGACTGATTATATATATGCAGCAAGTTACAACTAGTATGAATTTTGTGCACTTCATCATATCTTTATCTATCTGTATGGCATATGCTAGGGATAGAAAAATATGTCTTTAGTATTATAATAATTAATAAATTTCATTTCCTTTCATGTGTCTGAATTTGGAACAAAACTAATATCTCATAAAAATAAGCTCCAAAAAAATAAAAATAAAAATCTCTTGAGAGTAAATGTATTTAGATAAATGATAGAAGGTAGATACTGTTATATGACATTATTATCGTGATGAATAGTAATATCACGATTAAGGTCATATTTGATTTTTTATTTTTATAAATTTTGTACTAAATTTAATCAGATGTTCTTTATTTTTTGTATTTGGTCATATCAAATTTTATGTACATTTTCTTGTTTTTTTAATTATGTATAAAATTTAGAGAAATCAAATACAATCTTAAGTGACCTGAATTTGATCATCAAGGTCATGTTTAATTACTTTACATTTTGTATATAATTACAGAAAATAAAAAAAAATAAATATAGGACATATGATCAAATTTAATATAAAATAAAATAAGCCAAACATAAAGCTAATGACTACAACGAAAAACTGAATTTTGGCTGTGGGATTAATAATGGTTAATCACCACAACTAGATCATGGATTAATTAATTAATTATAATTAATTATCTACTTAGCTCAATATACGAGTATGTGTCTCGTAACGTAAGAAATAAGGAATTCAAATTTCAGCAATTCTCTATTTTCTCAAAAAATTTCCTATTTTATATTCACTTATATGCATTAAAAAGCAAAGCTAGAATTTAAAAAAAAAAAAAAAGAAGGTAGAATAAACACATAAAAAATAGTATTGACATGTCAATGGTAACTCAGAATTAATTAGTGAAACAAGCATAATGATCACATTGATAAATGGGCCTTTAGAACATATGCTTCACGTAAAATATAGATAAAAGCTAATTATTTATTTGTAAACCACATTACCTAACCACCAAAAGATAGAAAAATCAACATATATATCTCAAAGTCTAGTTGAAAAAGCCCAATGATAGGAGGGAAGTGGGTTTGGCAAAGTGGTTTAGAAAGGAAGATGTGATTAATTCACTTGTGACAGTGAGAGCCTGAGAGGGCAATAGGGTTGGCGTGGATACTGCTTTTAGGCCATATCCGAATTGTTTTGATTCATCAGGAGCACTATTTGTACTTTACAATGATAGGGGTAGAAATGGATGGGGGGGATTCCCTTTTTCTTCCCCATCAGATTTATTCTCATTACCATAACTTAGGAGTCTTTCCAATGGATGTGTTAGTGTGTGCATGAAGCTTATGCATTCTCTTCACTATAATAATGACTATCATATGCTTATATTTACAATCATATGCTTATTGATGTGAATGATTAAAAATGACTTCAAAAAGACTGATACAATGAATAAGATGTCACAAGTTAATATCTTGTAAGGATGCTGAGTTATATATGTGCACTTGTAGATGGTCACCACCAAACAGGATCCACATTTATGTTGACCATTTGTTGAAATCATTGTGTGCTGTATTTTGCAGCACAAATTTGAGTTTGATACTATGCTATATAATATGAATGCTACCCTTTTTCTTGTTTCCTTTGAATGATATTTTCATTTGATCTAATTCCTCTATAATGGATTGGTACAACTGCAAATAAGAAAGGCTACTATGTTAATTGCTTTTATCTGTTAATAAAGTTATAGGAATAATCTAATCTTAAACACGATGTTATTTTTATTTTTGATTGTCGATTTGGAGATTCTGAATAATTAATAAAGATAACTAATCTCAAATAATTTAAAATTAAAATTTAATTAAATCGTGTTGAGTTTTTTTTTTTATTACTTATTGGACTTGTAAATAGAATTAAATTTCCTCTTTAAGTTTATTGGCATTTTCTCTCATTTTTTTAACTAATTAAATTTTGTAAATATTACTATGCGAAAAGTTTAGTACTCGAGTGATTAGTTAATGATGGAAAAATCTGAGAGTGTAATTAACATAAGTCTTATTTTAAGAAGCTGGTAACATGACAGTTATATATACATATATATTGGGTTCAACCATAAAGAGATCCCTAAATAATTGTCCAAAATTGGCCCAGATAGCACCAGGACTCAGTTTCTTAAGTACCTAAAGATGATAATCTCTGGTTACCTGCACTTCTTAAGTCGATAATCAACAAGAAGTCCAAATTAGCATTAAGGGTTAATTTCCAAGAACATATACATAAAAGTGTACCTCTCTATTTACTTGTTTTGGTCTCTCTCTTTTATGCATGTAGTGCTAATAAAGTGAAGACAACTTTTCTTTTAACTTGTGGGCTTAGCAATTGAAAAAGCATACACTATTGTGGACCCAATTTATTATTTCTTGTGATATTAAGTTCTTTGTTTTTATAGAATGAAAAGTTTTTAAGTTTTTTTTTCGTAATTTTTTTCTTTAGATCAGTTTAAACAAATATATATATATATATATATATATATATATATATATATATATATATATATATATATATATATATAAACAATTATATAATAGAGTGTAAGAGAGTGTCTAAAAAACATATATGAAAA